>QLTV01001997.1:862846-883561 GCA_003457575.1 Thermophis baileyi
CGGGGGGGGGGGGGAGAGAGTGCACGCAAAACACAGCACCAGCACAAGGAACCTTTTGGCTGCACACTGCATGCATGAAATCTTTCTCCCCTTTCACTCCAAGAGGCTGCGAGGCGCGATGAGTCTCACGAAGACTCATTTCTGGCGGAGTTTGGAGGGCTTCACCCACATCGACGTGGTGAGGCCTGGGAGGCGTGTGAGTGGGGAGGGGGGACAGGCGCTCGGACGGCTTGGCGCCTTCAGGCCGCTTGTGTTCACACAAACACACCCCGCGGGAGGGGAGAGGCTTAATGGCGGCGTGCAGAGGGAGCCTCTCTACTGGACTCCCAGCTGTGAGTGCGCAGGCTGCCTGGGGCCTCCTGCACCCCCAAAATAATAAGACCCCTTGATAATAAGGCCAAGCCCTTATTTCGGGGTTTAAAAGAAAATAAGACCCTGTCTTATTTTCGGGGAAACACGGTATACATATACAAAATAATAGGTGGCACTACCTAGGTGAAGTTTTCAAGGTATAGAAACTAAGTAAGGTTGGATCTGATTACCAGAAGAGAATATCAGGGCTTTAAGGCTAGACTGGGAGATTGAAAAAGTTTGCCAAGGAAGGCACTGGCTGATCATTTCTGCATTGTTGCCAAGATCACTGCATGGACACGTCCATGAGGTAATCAGTTTGAGGGTGGGTTGAAAGTGACCTTACCATTACAAAATTATGAACCTATAACTAGTGTGTGTGTGTGTGTGAGAGAGAGAGAGAGAGAGAGAGAGAGAGCGGGGGGGGGGGGGGAAAGGGAGAAATAAACTAAGCTGAATCTCCAAGAATATAGAGGGGTTAAGGGGATAAGGGGTTGGAAAATCTGAGTCATAAATGATAAAGGATGTCCATTTTGACATCTGTGTACCATACTATAGATCTGAAATTACAATGAATGCAACAAACATTTTATTTTGTATCTATTGATCATGTATGAATTCTTTTACAAGGAAATTGATGGACTCAGTTAAATACTGGCAATGTGCCTTGAAATGCAGCATTGGTTCATATGATCATCATGTGCTATAGTGGCTCCTTTTTGAGCACATATTCATATTGTTCTGAAAAAGTCATTGCGTTTTTGTAGATCATGCTATTTTTAATTGTGTACCAGTAATTTAGAAATTAACGAGAAAAAGATATGATGCACTTCGTTTTAAAAAAAATGATGCTGGAGGAATGCCTATTTTTGGGCTATTATATAGTAGGCTAAAGTAGTCAGTTTTTGCTGTATTTGAACAAGCATTTTGCTCTTGGAATCCCAACTGGAAGACTGTTTAGAAATTTAGCCTATATATGCTTAATTTTTGTCTTGAACTAGGAAAGAAGTAGCTAGAAAACAAATCCTTTAAATAAATAAACAAACTAAACTTATTTTTTCTTAAAAGTAAATTGATTGCAATGGTAACAAACGTATATATCAGTGATGGTGAACCTTTTTTTGCTCGGGTGCCAAAAGGGCGCACACGCGCGCAAGTGCCCACACCCATAATGCAATACCCTCCCCCCTGCGTATGCGTGAACAACCCCCCCAACGCATGTGCGCAGGCCTCACTGAAGCCTCCGGACTTCCGATAGGCCCGTTGGGCCGTTTTTCGCCCTCCCCAGGCTTCAGCAAAGCCTCCGGAGCCTCTGGATGGCGAAAAATGGGCCCAACAGGCCTACCGGAAGTTCAGAAAAACAAACTTCCAGTAGGCCCGTTGGGTCCGTTTTTCGCCATCCACAGGCTTCGGAGGCTTTCCTGAAGCCTGGGGAGGGTGAAAACGGCCTCCCCCTGCCCTCCGGAAGGCTGAAAATCAGCTGGCCAGCACGCACATGCGAGCTGACATAGGGCAATGCCTTGCGTTCCCTCAGATATGGCTCTGCGTGCCACCTGTGGCACACGTGCCGTTTGTTTAACATTTAAGAGATTTTTTTTCAGGTTCTTTTTACTTTTTCCTCTTAAATAAAGGTCTGTGTAAAATGATACTAGGATTCCATATTTAGAGGTAAAAATATTTTTTTTCTCCCCAAATTGTTATGAAGTATTTTTATAGCTATAATTTTTCCCCTAATAGTTTGTCCTGTTACAGTTTTCCTTATTTTATATAATATTACTTGAATGATTGAATATCAAGTGCTACTTTGGTCTTTTCATTTATTTATTGTCATCTTAGGTGGGGATGATGGTACGATGTTGCAGAACCTATGAAGAGGTTTGTGAGGGAGATGTGGGTAAAGTTATAAAGTTGGATCGTGATGGTTTGCATGATCTCAATGTGCAATGTGACTGGCAACAAAAAGGTGGCACTTATTGGGTCAGATATATCCATGTGGAACTGATAGGTGAGTTGAAGACATAAAGTATTATTCTGATTATATTCATAATGAGATATAATTTAGAATTCAAACCAATTGACATCACTGATCTTAATACTTTATAGGATTCCCACCACAAAGTTCTCCGTCACACATAAAGATTGGTGACAAAGTTCGTGTAAAAACTTCTGTAATGACACCCAAATATAAATGGGGATCTGTTACCCACAGAAGTGTGGGTGTAGTAAAAGGTAATTTGTATTTTTTAAAATATATATATATGAATAATTACAGATGTTGTCTCGGTATAGTGGTTGTGCTGCTACAAAATAATATGTGTTCAAAGCTTGATCTTCCTGTTGTTATTTTTTTCTAATAGTTTGTTGAAGAATGCTTGTGCAAGTGGAAAACACTTCTCATATGGGTGGGGATGAGTGCTTTTTGCCATTTCCTTTCCTTTTTCTGCAGTTATTTGTGACATGCCTTATGTTGTTCCAAAGGGTGTCTGGACTGATGAAAAAGGAAGCATTAAAAAAATCACTTATTTAAATTGATCTTGGGAGCAGTATTGCTTGTTTGAAAAGAGTAGGAGAATGAAATTTTTATAAATCAGTATTTTGACATCTCTTTTTAAAAACAATTTTTCACTGAATGTTTTATAAAAAACATAAAAAATAAAACAAGCTAATAAAGGGTAAAAGGAAGAAAAAAAAATGCGTAAAGAAAGAACAAAAAGAAATAGAAGAACGTTCTGATTTACTTTGCAGGAAACTACAATTCTAAAATAATCTCTTTCTCTATGATTATAAAAGAAAGTTCACTCTTTTCTATTGCCCAGGGTTTTTTCCCCCTAATCATGAAAACCACAAATCATAAATGCGTTTTTATTGTTTTATGCAAAAAGCCAAGTGGTTTCCAGTCAGCCATAAAGGTAGATATTTTTTTCTTTAATATAAGAGGTTAATTTAGCCATCTCCACAAGTTCCATCATCTGTACCAACTATTCCTCTATTTTGCTGAACCTTTCCACCTTTGGGCATGTAATAGATTCACTGCAGAGTATTATGGCTTATATCAGGGAACAATTGCTTCTTTGACCTCCTGATGATGTTTCACTGAAATTTTTGATATCAAACGTTATAAAATTCTGTTAAATAAATTGCTACCCCTGAGTGATAGATATTCCTCTTAGAATTATTAAATGATGAGGATGAGGATGAGGATGATAACAACACTATTGATATTCTGTTCAAAAATTTCCTGTGGATAATTGGAGTTAATTAATTCCTTTATTCACAACTGGAAAAGTAGTTTTGAGGCACTATAATATTAACATTCCATATATTCCAGGAAGTGTACAAGTACCATTTATCAATACAAAGTATCTGAAAATGCAGTAGTGAATACATGTTTATTTCTGACTCTTACCTTGTGTATATTTTTACATTGTTGATTTTACTAGTTGCTGTGAATCACATATGATCACTGTATTTAAGTTCTAGAAATAAATAAATGAATAACTCTTGAATATTTCTTTGGCAAAGCTTTTAGTGCCAATGGTAAAGATGTTATTGTTGACTTCCCTCAACAATCTCATTGGACTGGATTATTGTCAGAAATGGAACTGGTTCCCAGTATTCACCCAGGAGTTACGTAAGTTTTTCCATTTTTCTTTGACAAATTTTACTTCGTTAATCTTTTGTATCTTTCCTTTGCTATTTCTGTAATGTATCCTATTGTTTGTATTCCACAAGGTGGCAGCAGCTAAAACCTGAAACAATAGAAACAATAGAATTTCTTAACCTTGAGACAATAAAAAAATATGCAAGATGGTAAATTGAGTGTTACGTAATCATTTATTTTTTTTGTCATCATTCAGGTGTGATGGCTGTCAGATGTTCCCTATTAATGGACCTAGATTTAAATGCAGAAACTGCGATGATTTTGATTTCTGTGAAACCTGCTTCAAAAGTAGGAAACATAACACAAGACACACGTTTGGCAGAATAAATGAACCAGGTATATTTAAATAAACCCAAATATATTTTCATTACCATTTCATGAAATGTTTCATTTATTTATGTTCTTGAGAACAATTGTGTATTTTTTGAATTCCTAATTTTTGTAATGCACAAGGTAAGTTGTATCGTAACTTCATACTAACCAACTTTTTGGCTGCGTAAAATTATGCACAAAACTGTATAGTGGTGGATATGTGTAATTATAGTTAGACGAATACAGTTTCCTTGTTTTTAGTATTTCTACTGTACTGCATTTGTACTGTTGAATTAATATAGCTATCTTCCAATTTTCAACACCAGGCCAGTCTCCAGTATTTTGTGGTCGCTCTGGAAAGCAGCTAAAAAGACATCATAGTAGCCAGCGAGGCATGCTACTCGATGATTGGTCCAGAATTGTTAAAAATTTGAATGTGTCATCTTCTGTGAATCAAGCTTCCCGTTTGATTGATGGAAGTGAACAGTGTTGGCAGTCCTCTGGCTCGCAAGGAAAGGTAAGTTTAAAAACAAAAGTGTTGCAGATATCTGCCATGTTTGTATATCAATCGATAATATTTACTCGGTCAATGACCAGCATTTTGTTCTTTTGCTAAAAGAACAAAAACAGAGTAAAACAAATAAATACAATAATGTACTGACAATTGGCAGAATAAATCACAACGTAACATTCACTTCTCTATTATACTTGTATAATTCCCCATAATTCAGAGTGGCAGTAGATAATTATTTTTGTCTTTGAGTAAATGTAGTTTTTAAACTGTAAGAAATAATACTACTCAGATATAATTGCTGTTCATAATATGTCTTCAAAGGATTTGAATTAATTGAATATAACATTTTCTAGCACTGGATACGGTTGGAAATTTTTCCTGATGTCCTGGTACACAGACTGAAGATGATAGTAGACCCTGCAGACAGCAGTTACATGCCTTCTTTAGTTGTGGTCTCAGGTATGGCATTATCTTTATTGAGTTTGGAAAGAAAGAATCAAATCACCTTTTGTCTTTTCATAGCTTTGTAACACTAAAAAACCTCTGCAGTATATAAATAGTTCAGTATGGCTTTGTTTAATCTTTCTATAGGTGGAAGTTCTTTAAATAACCTCGTAGAGTTGAAGACTATCAATATTAATCCTACAGATACAACAGTTCCACTTCTTTGTGATTGCACAGAAGTAGGTATCTGCTGATTATCAAGAAATACAAATATTGTATTTATGGAGGATAAAAGCTGCCCTTTATCCAACTGTTTCTCTGGTTATAGCTCTTCCTCATGTCTCACAAGGTCATTCTCACATACCATTATTGTATGAGAGTATATCCCATAATAGGAGAAAATAATCATTAGATTTGTTGGTGTGTTAGTTAGTTAGTTATTTTCTATGACATCTGATTTCACCAAATTTGTTCATGTCAATAGCTAATACATACAGTATCTGAATGTTAAGGCGAAAGCATTTGTCCGTCATCATTTCTAATTCTGTGTCTTTCATCTTAGTTAATTTGGGAAGGGATGTGAAAGACCCTTATGCTAGCAAAACAGTTTTGTTGAAAAGATGAAATGAATCTTGAATCCTTTTTCTTAATGATGTTGAACACTTTAAAGATCCAAGCAATGTGAATATAAAAAAGTAACTCTTTTTCCCAAGTATCACAGATATATTGAGGTGGCTATTAAGCAGTGCAGGAGTTCTGGCATTGATTGTAAGATACATGGCCTGAGTATACTAGGACGTATCCGCGCAGAGGATGAAGACTTAGCTGCAGTTCCCTTCCTTGCTTCTGATAACGAAGAAGAAGATGATGATAAAGCGAACACTGGGAGGTATGGAATATTAAAACAATTCATCTTTTAAAAACATTTTTGTAATTGTGCTAGATATTTTATAATATCAAATCCTACTGTGTGATTAGCATTAGCAGACCCTGCATTTGGAATAGTTAGGTCAAACCTTTTAATTTAATTTTATTAGCAGATTATGGCAACTGAGTAATTGTGATCTTAAGCATTTTATAATCCATTTTTAGTATACTTTACAGATCATCTGAATGGTGTAACAAAATAAAACAACTTTAATGAGGAAGGGCTTGTAATATGCAGAAAGGGGTATGAAATAGACTGGAAATACACTATATACAGTTACGTTGTTTTAGGCATTTTGCAAAAAGAATGAAGGCTAAAATATATTTACTTTATCTGTTTTATAATATTTCTAGCCCACCTCAATTCAGGTAGATGCTGGATAGATTGCAACGAAATCAAGACATAAACAAAAGATTAAAATTGAGTACAAGTAACAAACATCGTCAATAAACTAATACCATTCAGTTAAATTAATCTCAGTGCCAAACACTACCTACCTAAGACAATATCGCTTAGGTTAATTTTCAAAGTGCTGGTAGAGTCGAGCCTGTTGGTACCTCTTTCAGAGGGGAAAACTGCAACAGTCCTCTTGATGTCCAGTCTAGATACCATGATTCAGTTTTTGCAAGGTTTTCCCTGATATATCACAGTGCTGCAATGTAAATAGCCTTAAAAACAGTCTGAATTGGGCTCAGAAACCAACTGGTAACCAATGCTGTGACTTTAAAATAGGTGATGTTCTTGATGATGTTGACCACCAGGAATGTAGCTGCTGTATTTTGGACTAACTGAAACTTCTGCACATTTCCAAAGGCAATCTCACATATAGCTTCTTGTAGTAGTCCATCTGAACAGTGATCAAAGCATGAATTACTGTCTCTGGGGCAGTATAGTCCAGAGAAGACTGTAACTGACACACAAGTGAAATCTTCCCCTAGCCATGATTTCCATCTACTATTAAGCAGAAGTTGAAAGCTGGGAGACCAGGAGAACTCCAGGATGGCAATATTGTAGAACAGGGGTGTCAAAGTCGCGTTGTCACGGCATCGTCACGTGACGTATCAGGACTTTTTCCCCCTGTGCTAAACCGGGCGGGGGCAAAGCCAGCACGTGACGTATCCAGCCTGCGGGCCGCGAGTTTGACACCCCTGTTGTAGAAAGTCATATCCCAGGTCTGAGGATTTTTAGGAAGTGGATAGGGAAAACCAGACTCAGACTCAACTCAAACAAGATAGAGGGTCTGTTAATTCTGAGGCCGACCAATTTCAGAATTGTATTTTTGACTCTTATGGGATTTTGCTTCCCACAGTAAAAGCAGACTCATAATCTGGGGGTTTTCTGGGGCTGAAATAAGAGATAAGCACATGAGTGCTAAGGCTATCAAGAAAACTGGTCCAAAATGCATGGTGTATGTGCTTAGCAGTATGTGCTTAATACTGTTTTGTCACATCTTTGCTGCAGTTGGTACCAACAGGTTTCCAAGTATTGGTAACTGCCTATAAAGCCCTATGTAGCTCAGGGACTTGTTATCTTAGAGATGGTCTTTTCCAACAGTTTCTGCCCACTACTGAATATCAAGGAAATGCCTGCTGAGAGCTACCACCTATTAACAAGCAAAGGATAAGGGGCAAGCATTCTTTATAGCAATCCCCACCTCCTGCATCAGCTTGTCCCCTGAAGTGTGTACCGCCCCACCTCAGGGGCTTTACAGAAGGTAGTGAAAACATGGTGGCTACAAGCCTCCTGGAGTCTGGCTTGTTTCAGGCAGTTGGATATATTTTAGAAATAATATTTTTTACACCAAGCACAAAATTAAAAGAAAAATTGTACATTCTCAGGGTTCTAATGGCTTTCACAATCCCAAAACATGTAATCATACTGTAGTTGAGATTCTAGCTAGCCTAATTTGAAAAACAAGTTGTAATGGAGCTGTTGTTACAAACAAAATGCTGGAAAATGGATGCCCTTCCAATGTTACAATATCAGAGTTGGTATTTTGTGTTTGTGTCTGTGTCTGTCTTTAGCAATTATAAATGTGGGACCAATATTTTTTCTGTAAAATTAAATATTTAATATGAATAATTGAGTCATGTTACTCAACACTACATATGAAAGAGTAGTGTCGATCAACGTATCAAAGATAGATTATTGTGATCTTTTTTCCCTTTGTTTTTTAAACAAAATTTCCAATCTTAATATATTGTGTGCATTCTTAGTCTTGTTAGAAAGAAGACTACAGGCCTGGAATCTGCAGCTTCCATTAGGACGAAAGTCTTTGTCTGGGGCTTAAATGATAAAGATCAACTGGGAGGATTGAAAGGTTCTAAGGTTTGGATCTTGAAAAATTAAAGTGTATAGAAATTAACTGTGTTTCCTGATTTCACTGTCATAAGCAAAAACATGAGGGAACCTGTAAGAATGGTGAGTAGGACAATAGTAGATGGCTGCCCAAGTACTGTATGTGGTTTGGACTTCTCGCACTGGTTGCTTATTACATAAAATTTTGCATTTCTGTTACAGTCTCAGATGTAAGTGAACAAGGCTGGCTGTATTGAGGATTGTGGCTTTGAAAATAACATGAGATCTAGAACAGATGTTAATGTTTAGTGACTTCTGTGATTTACAAGTCAAAAGAATGTAATAAAGAGCATTTTTACTGGCATTTGCTTTGAAATGGAGGATATAATACATCTGTGTACCTTGCAGAATGGTTTAAATCAGGGGTCTCCAACCTTGGCAACTTTAAGACTTGGGGACTTCAACTCCCAGAGTTGAAGTCCCCAAGTCTTAAAGTTGCCAAGGTTGGAGACCCCTGGTTTAAATGATCAGAATATCATTCAAAATACATTAGGTAAAAAGACTAGGAAAGGTAGATAAGCCTGCTCCTAAATATCGTCCTTTCAAAGAAAAGTAAAAATGGATGGAACACTGCTAACAGATAGCAGAGCAACGCTGTTTGTAAGAAGAATAGGGAATAATTAGACCATAGTGATGACTATCCAAAAATAATACTGAAGGACTTCAATATAATGGATGAAATGTATTTTTCAAAATAATTATTTCTCAAGAAAGTACCTGGGGAGAAACAAACTTAAATTAAAAAAAAAAACTTATTTCAAACATCTAAAATAGCCAGCTGGATATAAAGATTATTGAATGTGAAAAGCAATAAATCAGTCCGCTTTAGCAGTGAATTTTCCTGTTTATTTACATTTTACAGATCAAAGTGCCTTCCTTTTCTGAAACACTATCTGCTTTGAATGTGGTGCAAGTAGCTGGTGGTTCTAAAAGTCTTTTTGCAGGTAGGAAAGCTTTTTACTATGCACTTTGAAAGTTACATCAGATATAATTGAGAACAACACCTTTTACTTGTGCCAATTTCATGGTCATGGAACCAAAATTACCTTTATGTTTTAGTGACTGTGGAAGGTAAAGTGTATGCCTGTGGAGAGGCTACAAATGGAAGGCTTGGATTAGGCCTCTCAAGTGGAACGGTTCCTATTCCCCGACAGATTACTGCACTCAGTAACTATGTAGTCAAGAAAGTCGCTGTTCACTCAGGTACTAACATATTTTTCTATGTTTGACAATCAATAAGTGAAATGGAACTTTCTTTGCAATGTCTCCTTATTTTTAATCCACTGCATATTTCTGGTGATGGTTTGTGACAAATGCTTTGGAAGATACAACTGCATACACACCAGGCTGGTCTTTTCTCTGTTATACTCAGCACAAGGAAGTGTGCACACACAAGAGGCATGAAAGTTTAGTCTTAACAGATTCTTCTTGGAAAGCTTTCTTCTGGTATAGAAAACAAGTGATTTGAAACAAAGATTTGTAGTAGAAATAAGCAGAAAACAATAAACTCACCATATAGATAGAAAGTTGTTTTCTTGTCCTCATTCAAAGTAGTTGAAAATACTTACATTTACTGACATAGTTGTTCTGATCTAGGCTTCCCGATAAAGCATAAATCACAAACGTAGTCCCCCAAAAAACCTCTTTTTATTTCAACGGCTGTGAATTATGTTCATTCACAGCCGTAATAAGTCCCAAACAGTTTTAATTAGTCCGACAGAAGTCTGCCACAGTCTTTTGGGAGAAGGCTGATAAGCACCCACCTTTCTCTCTCTTGACACACTGCTAATTGGCAAGTAGCTTTGCAAGGCCAAACAGATTACATAGTCAAAATGGAGCTGCTGATTTACACCGACCAGAATGAACCAAGTTGCTTCCTGCAATGCTCACATCCGTTTGCTCCTCTTTTATGTCCTATGGGAGGGGCCAATCATCTCCAAGCCTTACTCCCGAGTATCCCTTTTCTTCCTTAACTGTTCTTGCCTTCTGGCAGCTCTGCACATGCGTGCATTGGGAACAGGCTCCTCCTGTTCCTCTGCCTTGCTGATGTCAGCCTCTGGAGGCTCCAGAGTCAGCACAGAACTCCCAGATGGCCCGGGCCCCATCTCTGCCTCTGACACAGAGTCTTCTCCAGACTCCAGGACTGGCCCATGTTCCTCCCCAGCCTCCTCGCTGTCCGACTCTGCTGACAGCTCCGCAGGCCGCTGGCGGACCACAACAATAGTGTAAAATAGGTGGCTTTTGCAAATCATTTGAAAAAGGACATGAATTTGGGAATTGACTTAACTATGAAGATAAAGCTCATTCTTTCTCGCTTAATATGATACTCACGCTGGCATATTGAGTTAATAAGGTCTCAAGAGGAAGTCCTAGGAAAATTCTTTGTTTCAGCAGTTGAAAGACTGATACCATTCGGAGAAAGGGAAGTTTGATGGGCAAAATGTATAAAAACAGTGCATGTTTTTGTTTTTTCTTTGATTGAAACAATTAAAAAAACCTTTTTCTCAGTATTATGGTTTAAGTCCAGCTGAGAATTGCAAAGGGTTTTCAAGTTTTTATTTTCTTCACGAATGAAGGCGAATATACATGTCCCAGGATAATGCTGCAGGATCCAATCTGGGTCGGTCACCAGGACCAGAGGTTTAGTCTTCCAAGCTTTCAGACTCATGCTGGAGCCCATCTTCAGGGAACTTTTCTCTAGCAGAGTGTGTGCTGCTCTCTGTGTGGTATTTATATGGTGCCTGTTGTATGTGGCTTTTTAGATGCTGATTGGGGTATGTTGATGGCTGGCTTTTAAGTCGTTGGCTGTCATTTGCTTGTGCTGCCCAGCCCTCGCCTTCTAACTACTTGATATGCTGGTGGTAAATCAGCACTCCTGTTGACTGACAAGGGGCCTGTTTCCCAGGCTTCAAGCACTTCCCTGGCTGTTTGTGTGCCTGCTTGCCCAACAATTTTAGTAGCTGCAAAATTGAATATGTGTCCTTGTTCATTGCAATGCGAGGCTACCAATGAGTTTGGGTCTCCTTGTCTGACCGCTGGCTTGTGTTCTTGCAATCTGGTGGTTAGCTTCCTCCCCGTGTGTCCTACATAATCACAGAGACAGTCCATGCAGGGGATTTGGTCGATTACATTGGAAGTATTTCCCACCTCCAACTGATTTTTGCAATGCATAATTTGTTCTCATATGGTAGCCTCTGGGCGGTGTGCAATGCCCACTTGCAGATCTCGGAAGCTGCGTTCTACAGCTTCCGAAATGTTTTTGATGTATGGCAGGGTGTGCCATGTGGTTGGTCTTGTACCTTGTTTCTTCCTTTCTCTCCCCCTTTATTTTCTTCAGTGCAATTCTCATTCACTTTCAGTCTGACTATACTAATTGAGCCAAATAAATTTTAATATTAGCAAAAACTATTGATGATGTGTCATAAGGTCTTTGACATAAATGAGCATACAGCAAAATTAATGTTATTGACAAATAGGTTGAAATAGATACATTTTATTTGTTTTTTTTTTCTTCCTTTAATGCTACTTTCTCCTTTTCTGTCATTCTAGGTGGTCGCCATGCTATGGCTTTAACTGTTGATGGCAAGGTATTCTCCTGGGGAGAAGGAGATGATGGAAAACTTGGACATTTCAGTAGAATGTAAGGATGCTATTTTTGCATTTGTATTGCTGGGTTGTTGTTACGCCTAATTCAGTAGTTTGTGAAGAGTGTTCTGAATAATCAGAAAGCAGTAAGAACTATAAAGTTGATCTTAAATGGTTTTGTTTGATACAGAGCCAGTAATAACAATATTTTAATAACAGTTGCTTACCATAGTGATAATCATTAATTGTAATTTAAGGATTAAAGTAGAATTTGGTTATTTTTTACAGACATTTTACCAAACACGCCTTTAAAAAATTAAAAATGATAAAAATCCAATGTTCAGTACACTAGAATATTTCTATTGTTAATATGTATCAGAGTTTATTGCAAAAATCAAAACCAGAGGCACACACAGATGACTGATTCAGCTGGATTCAATAACTTCTTTATAAACATAATAATATATACATACAATACCACAGGCAGATTATTTCTTCAAGTAAACACATGCAGGAGTTAGTTTCATTTCAGCAGAGACTACAAGCACAGAGAGGACAAAGAGCAGAGAGTGTGAGTGGAGACTGAGCCAGGCCCAGCCTTAAGCTTAAGTTTTCAGTTTCCATTCTCTGCACAGACTCAGATGTGGTTAGCTCCCATTGGCTGACTCAGTTGCTATGCCTATTCATTGGCTAACCTTGTTAACATGGCTCTCCCAGTCATGAATATTCTAACAATATGTACTTTCACTAAGTAAATTGATTAAGCCACAAATAATAATTGGATGATTCTTTTATATTTTTAGGAACTGTGATAAACCAAGGCTGATAGAAGCACTGAAAACAAAACGTATTCGAGATATTGCCTGTGGCAGTTCCCATAGTGCTGCTATTACTTCAAGTGGAGAATTATATACATGGGGGCTTGGTGAATATGGTCGACTAGGACATGGGGACAATACTACGCAACTTAAACCAAAGATGGTAAAACCATATTCTTAGGACATTTTGTCTGTCTTAAAACCTCTGTCTTAGGACATTTTGAAATAAAATGAAATAAAACTATCCAATTGCTTCCACTCAAAAGGCAGTGAAGGAGCAAATTAAGTCTCTGTGGAAGCTTTCTTTGATATTTACTTGGATTAGGAGATTTCAAGACAGTTTGTGTCTGTTACAGAAGGTAGCTGCTAGGTTTGTTCCTACGTTACAAACTGTAGCTTCCCTTTTCTTGGTAACTTCCTAGTAAAAGGAAGAGGAACAGGAACACATTTTGGAAGAGTCCTGTTTTTTCTTCATGTAGGAAGGCCTTAATTTGTAACAAATCAACCTCTATTGGCCAACAAGTTAGGATTTTGAAATGAACACCTCGTTTAACTCTTGAAATTAATATGCTTCAGTTCACTTGCTTCCTGTGTTGTAGGTTAAAGTACTTCTTGGCCACAGGGTCGTTCAAGTTGCTTGTGGAAGCAGAGATGCTCAGACTCTGGCTTTGACAGATGAGGGTAAGAAAATCATTTAGAATTGCTGCTGTCCCAGAAAACTAGATCTGCCTGTTGTGCAACGGCCAATAAACCACATATTGAGGTGGAGATTTGCAAAAGCTTCTTTCTGCGCATAAGAAAGGACAAGGGGATCATACCCACTAGGCCTGTGCAAAGACCACTCCATCAATAGTACAGTTTTTATAGATACTTCTCCATAAGCCCACCGTAAGCCAATCCCTCCTATGACCTTATCAAGTTTTGTTAATATTATTTAGCTTGCATTTGCAATGTTTAGCAATCATCAGCACATTTTCCCCTAATTTCTAGTAACAATTTTAGGGGAGGGGGGGTCTTTTGCCTTTTCCTTCATTCCTACATTGTGGATGTATCACAGTTGCAGTCTTTAATGCAGGTCTGTTCTACTAGGTCTAGTATTTTCCTGGGGAGACGGAGATTTTGGAAAACTGGGTCGAGGAGGAAGCGAAGGATGCAACATTCCTCAGAACATTGAAAGGCTGAACGGACAGGGAGTTTGTCAGATTGAGTGTGGAGCTCAGTTCTCTTTGGCTCTTACGAAATCTGGAGTAGTGTGGACATGGTATGTCATGTATAGCATTTAAAGTAATTATATAAAATTAAATACGCAAATATTGTTCTTTTCATGTTGGATTTCTTACCTAGTTATCCTAGACTGAACTACATTTGTAGAAAAGGCAGAATAGAAATAGTGAATATTTTATAACAGAAATGGCACACACTATTCATGAGATTAATTATTTACCATCAAGAATCTGAGATGTCAGCTTCTTCTGTGAATGTTTTCTGTGCAGAATTAAAAGAGGGCATAAATTTCACTGGCTTTATTAACATCCAGCACTTCACTACTAGTTCTTTGCTTTGATACATAAAAGGATACATAAGATGACTTTCATTTATACGCCCTCATGAAAAATGTAAGATAAGATGAATGTGGCTTTTAAACCTGTAAGCAAAAATTTTACCCTCATTTGAATGCCCTTTCATTCCCTTCTCTTCAGTTGCAGAACCACTTGTACAAAAAAATAATAATGAATGGAATGGGGAAGGAAGGTTTGGATAAAGTATGGGAAAATCATTACGAGATCTAGGCTTTACTTATTCCTTGTTTCCCTTCCACTCAAGGACAGGCAGAAATCTTTATTTTTAACTCTAGGTTTTCATTTAAGTTTGCTTTAAATGCTTAATAATATATAAGGGTTCTGAAATTAGAATTTGCTATCCTTAGGGGCAAAGGAGACTACTTTAGGCTAGGACACGGCACTGATGTTCATGTACGAAAACCCCAAGTAGTAGAAGGTCTGAGAGGAAAGAAGATAGTACATGTAGCTGTGGGTGCTCTCCACTGCTTAGCCGTCACAGACACTGGACAGGTAAGGAAAAAATCAATTTACTTTGAAGACTACTATTTGGCAGTAAAACCCCATTTAAAACAACAACCACAACAGAGTAATTTTCCTTATTGAGGAGCTAATTAAGCTTTTTGCTGTAGGTAAGTAAATACAGAAGTATGGAATATAGCAATAAAATGGTCTGATTAACGATTGCCACTATTAAATATTTTTTCTTTTTCTTTTCCTCCTGTTCAGGCATCAATCTCCTTTTCTAATAGCATTATAGGATATTTTATAAGATTTTAAAACATTTTTATAGCTAAAATACATGTCATAGATTTTTTGCTATGCGATTCGTTATAAAAACCTAAATAAATTCACATTTGGGAATTTGTCGATATTTTTGCCTAAGCTATTAAGAACAATCAGTTCATTTCATTATACATTTAAATATTCTAAAACAAATATATATTGACTAATTAATCTTCTTTCCCTTAATTATAGGGATTCAAAGTGCTATTAAATGAAACAGAAATCTAAAAACATAATAAAACATTTAAAAAAAAAACCCCAGTCAGTAAATTAAAATTAAGTAGAAATAGAGCAGGAATATCACGTTCTATTAAAAAGAGATTTTCATCGTTTTGGAGCAGTCCAAGTCCCTGTTAGGAAATAGAGCTCTCCAGAAACGACCATAGCTGAAAAGATACCCTGTTCAGATATGAGTTAACACTACTCTGTGTACAAGTGCTGGACTAAGTGGGTTAACATTTTTCCTGGCATTATTATTCATACATGCTTAATTTGCATTTATTTGAATGTTTTTGGCAGCCAGTAGTCTTGTCTATACAGATCATTCCTATTCTGTAATTTGTACTAATGTTGGTTAATAGGAAATAAAACATTTCATTTTAGCATTATTTGCATGCCGTTTTTATAAACACTGAAAGTTACTCCTGTTGAATGAGATATTTCCCATGCTTTTTGTTTGCTATCCAGCTAAAATAATGAAGGCTTTTATAATGTTTAATACTAATGTCCTTAAACAATTAGTCTGTGCAGTACAGTGAAGAAGCTAAGCTACCTCCTATGTACATACACGCATGTGGAAGAAGTAACTACATGTTAAATATTAAACGAATTACATATTGATTTCTCCTAAATATTTTGAGAGTAGCATATGTATGCTACAGGAAAGAGTGATGTACAAAATTATTTGATTTATTGGCAGGTATATGCTTGGGGTGATAATGATCACGGACAGCAAGGCAATGGAACTACCACAGTCAACAGAAAGCCCACTTTGGTGCAGGGTTTAGAAGGCCAGAAAATAACCCGTGTTGCATGTGGATCTTCCCATAGTGTGGCTTGGACAACAATGGATGTTGCTACACCATCCGTTCATGAACCAGTTCTCTTTCAAACTGCAAGGGACCCTTTAGGCGCATCTTATTTGGGTACCATAAAGTTTAACCTTTCTTTCCTTAAAGATATAAATAAGTGGGGCAAGTAGTAAGATAGAGAAATTACAGCTGTGTTTTGGTTTAAGTGGAAACAATCATAATGTTCTTAACTAGTATTGTATGATGTTCCATTAAATCTGAAGCACAGCTTGCACTCTTGTACAATTCTTCTAGGGAAATAATTATGTATGATATCTGTATACTTAGTAAGGAGAAGATTTGATGATATTTATCAGAAAATAATTGGCGTAAACAGAATTCAGTCTTCAATATTTGTTTTATTTTATAATAAATGATCTTCCACACTCGTTGAGCTTGAAGATCTTTTTTATTCTCTAGGTGTTCCATCAGATGCCGATTCTTCTGCTTCTAGTAACAAAATCAATGGTATAAACAGCTCTAAATCTAACCGACCTTCACTTGCTAAGATTCTTTTGTCATTAGATGGAAATCTTGCCAAGCAGCAGTCATTATCTCATATACTGACAGCACTACAGATCATGTACGCTAGGTAAGCATGTATCTAAAGATATATATGTAAATGCATTTACAAATTATCAAATTGCTCAAGGGTATTAGCTTTGATTAAGTACATGTAGGAAGTTTTGAAGAAAAATTTCTTATTTAATGAAACTTAAAAACAACATATTTTGAGATAGCTTTTTATATGTCTTTGTAACAGTACAAAGTAGTCTACCTATGCTACTCCTGTGGATTGCAGAATTATATATATCCTATTGATTGATTCTTGGGTCTGTGTTTTTAAACTCATAGTTGGGCATATTCCATTGAAAGTATCGCCAAATCATTTAAGCTTTGAGCTTGAAAATATTTGTAAAACTCTGCAAGTCGCTTACTGTGTTTCAAATAATAAAATTTGGAAAAGAAATGATAGCTAAATACTTCTATCTTAAACTCTTCAATGGAAATGTTTCTTTGTGTAAGTGTATATGTTTTGCTGATAGATAAATTGTCACAATCCCAAACTCTATATCAAATGTAATAAAAAAAGAAGAATAGGTAGAATAGTGAAGATAGCACCTCTTCTGCCATATAGTATAAGACACCTGTACAATGCAATGGAAGAATGTGTTAAATATTTTTTTCTTTTGATTTAGGGATGCTGTGGTTGGAGCACTGATGCCTGCAAGTATGATTGCACCAGTAGAGTGTGTGTCCTCATCTCCTGCGCCACCTCCAGACCTTGCTTCCATAGGCAGTGCTCCTAGCCTGGATGAAAGCATGCTAGCAATTGATACAGAGGAGAGGCAGAGCCCAACACCTTGGCAAGACAGGAGGGTGGAGGTAATCTTTTCTCAGATATATGTTACGATAAAGACACTCACCATACTTACAGGCTGCGATCTAGCTTGTAAGCTTTAAAACCAATTGTGTAAGACAAATCACTCCCCTATTACAATAAAAAAGTTCCCAATCATTTAAGAGATAATCCATTTTAAAATTTCTCAGTTAAATTCGTGGTTTAAATATCTAGGCCAGAAAGGTTCAAAAAAAGAGAATCTGATTTGAAAAGGTCACTAAAATAAGTAACAAGGCATTCAAGCTTATTCTGCGCTGTTTATTGTTGTTATATTTTGTTTTGATTTGGGGGAGGCGTACAGAAAAGAAACTATAGGTAGTCGTTAAGTATTAATGCAAGACCTTAATTCTTCAGTTGGGGATTTCCAAAGTCCTCATCTATCTGCCTTATCAGGCTCTCTCTTATTAGACCTCTGCTGTTCTGCTTGTGCAGGTGGCTTCTGCAGAAGATGCCTTGACTCCCTCTGCTGTGACCCCCTCTGCTGCAGCAGCCTCATCTCGTCCTTTCATTCCTGTCACAGATGATCCTGGAGCAGCCAGTATAATAGCAGAGACAATGACCAAAACCAAAGAAGTAAGATCCTCATTTGTACTGATTACACACTTAACTAGATTTTCTTCAAAAGTAATTGAATATAGATGAGGATTGAGAGATTTGTGGTGAATATCTAATGAGATATGTCATATGCTTACTGGCCAGATATCATAGACTCTGTTCTTCTGTAATTATAACAAAAAGCATTTACCTGTTTTACGACATTTAATTTAAAGTGAATTAATAAAATTCTGTAGAGCTGTCAAGTAACAAATTGCTTTCCCCATCTTCCAGTGATAAAAATTCAGCTTCAGAAAAAGTATTTCCTATTTAAAAATGTCTAAATTTAGCTTCTCTACAAACTTTCTGTATATTTTGAAATGCGAAAACTTTGATAGTTAAATCAGAAATAAATGTCTAAAGCTATATAAACCAAAACTAAATATTAATACATGTTGGGAATTTGTACTTTCCTCTTTTCACATCATTATGGTACTCTGCCTTGGTCTTCCATTTTATTTTGAAGGATGTAGAAAGCCAAAGCAAAGTCTCTGGGCCGGAGCCTCAGTACTTGGATGAATTCACCAGTCTCTTGATACCAGATGATACCCGAGTCATGGTTGACCTATTGAAGTTGGCTGTATCGGGACGTGCTGGAGAGAAGGGGAAAGACGTCCTTTCTGCTGTGCTGTCTGGCATGGGTACTGCTTATCCTCAGGTAAGTTAAATTGTTGCTGCATTATTTAATCCTGTACTTGTTGCTAATTAGTTGCTCTGAAACATGCTGAAGTGTTTACTTTGTGCTTCTAATGTCTTAATTATTACACCCCTGTTGAAAATTTGAGGGTTGATGAACCAAAGTAAAAAAGAGTAGAGACATAGAGAAAATAAGAATAGGTCAGCCCAAGTTAAGAGAATAAGTGTCCAGGACTGAGAGTAGTTGTATCTGTAATGTAATGTACCCAACGGATAGGCAATCAGTGCCTTCAAGATGCAATCACTATAATTCCTGGGTATTGTTTATGCTTGAGGGCACAAGGCTGATCATCTATCTTGGTGATTAATCAAATACAATCACGGTTTCCTCTCATTTCACCTCTTTGAAGTTATAAAAAAATAATGGTTCACTCAAACTACTGATAGATCCAGATAGCTTTCAGAATAGGAATTTTCCTCTGTTGGTGATATTTTAAAATGGTTTTGTCTGATCCCTGGAATAGGGAAATAATCCAGATGATAAACACTTGCTTCTAAGCACTGTAGCCAAATTATCCCCTGCTCCCCTGAAAGCGATGAAGTGGAAAGAACAACAACTTCAGTACAAATTAAACAATTCTCAGGATGACTCAAATTGGTTACAGGTGAAGACCATTTCACTTGTATTCCTTTGGTGAAAGCAGCAAAGAACTGTTCTCAGGTTGCTGTTTCTTTCCCATACTATGTGTGGCATCTTCTCCATCTTCTCTTTGATGCTGGAGAGAGGAACCAGAGCAGCATGGGCAAGCTGTGAACAGTTTGCAATGTTCTTTACTGATAAAGTCACTTGTATCTGTTTCAAGTTAGACTCCAATGTTGGGCAGAGTTTACACTGTGACTTCGAACCACTTGTTTTCAATTTTTTCCAGTGTGTGAAACTTTAGAAATAGCATCTCTGGAAAGGTGAAGATTACCACCAGACCAGTTTATTGTCTCTTCTTTTGAGGCTGACAACAAAGAAATGTTATAATTAAGGGAGCTAATTAAAGCCTCAAAGGAAGAATGTTTCTCTACCAGATTAAAGACAGAAAAGATAAGAATATTATTTCAGAAAATCTCCATCTAGGTAATATCAACCAGTTTCAAGCTTACCATTTGTGACTAGAATAATAGACAATGTGATGGCTCTGCCACTCTAATATCCTTGAGAATTCCGATCATCTTGATCCATTTAATTTGGGCTTTCAACCAGGATATGAAACTAATGAGATTGATAGTTTGTTTGGCATGGATGATCCACACCAGGGGTCAGCAACCTTAAAAACTCAAAGAGCCATTTGGACCCGTTTCCCAGAGAAAACAAAACACCCGGAGCCACAAAACCTGGGTGGGCATGACCAACTCGACGTCACTCCCACCGAGTCACATGACCGCCCCCCAGCTACGCCTACCCAGGTTTTGTGCCGCTATGTTTTCTTTTCTATGAGAAACAGGTATCTCTCTCTCTTTTCCCTCTCTCTTTCTCTCGCTCCATCTCTTACTCCCTCTCCACTCTCTCTCCCTCCCTCTCATCTTTCTTTCTCTCTTTCGCTCTCCCCATCTCTCTCTGTCTCTCTCTCTCCCTTCCTCCCCACCCATCTCTCTCTCCCTCCCTCATGTCTCTCTTTCTCCCTCTCTCTCCCCATCTCTCTCTTTGT
>QLTV01001997.1:896466-906803 GCA_003457575.1 Thermophis baileyi
TCGCGAGCTGCATTGGTTGCCGATTGCGCTCCGGTCACAATTCAAGGTGTTGGTTGTTACCTTTAAAGCCCTACATGGCTCAGGACCAGTTTATCTGCGTGACCGCCTTATGCCACATTCCTCCCATCGACCAGTGAGGTCGCACAGGGTTGGCCTTCTTCAGGTCCCGTCGGCCAGACAGTGCCGGCTGGCGGGACCGCGGGGGAGGGCCTTCTCTGTAGCCGCTCCGACTCTGTGGAACCAACTTCCCCCCGAGATCCGTACTACCCCCACCTTACTGGCCCTCCGTAAAGCCGTTAAGACCTGGCTTTTCCGGCAGGCCTTGGGCCAATAGTGGTTCTGATTGGCCCATGCATGGTTGTGTGAATGTTTTATTTTAAATATGGATGTTTTTTTAAAAAAATTGTTTTTATATGTTTTATTTTTTACATGATGTAAGCCGCCCACAGTCCTTCGGGAGTTGGGCGGCATATAAATTTTATAAATTAAATTAAATTAAATTAAATTATTAAAGAAGCAGTCAATTCAATGTATATATAATTTTATTATGTAGCTATTAACATTGAATTATAATTCATATTGAAAACTATTCTTAAGGCAGTTATGGCAAGTATAATAAAATCAGGGCAATCAGCTATATTTAACTTCTGTTTCAGGCTATTGTGTTGATCTTTTACTTTGCTGAAATTACCTTGTAAAAATGAAAATTATAAAACATTGCTTGAATTTCAATTCATTTTTTACTTTTACTTAATTTTTATTTCATTTTACCAGAAAATCTTAAAATTGCAAAACACAATAGTATAATGTGCATGCAAATCAAAATACAATATTAATTCAATGAAATGAATACCACATCTAAAAGTGAATATGCCATATGTTCCTGTTTCATGAAATGCATGCAAATGCTCAAACCTTTCAGAATGGCATCTACTATGTAATGTAGCACTGTTCCATTGTACTCAACGCAATGTACCACTGAAGACCTACATGATCGTGTGTGATTATACTAATTAACCTTTTAAAGCTCTGATCATTCGAATTGTTTGATAACCAAATGCTTGTTTGACAGGTTGAAGCACTCCAGGGTTACCGTGTGATTGACATAGCCTGTGGCAGTGGGGATGCACAGACCCTCTGTTTGACAGATGATGATACTGTCTGGTCCTGGGGAGATGGAGACTATGGAAAGCTTGGGAGAGGCGGAAGTGATGGCTGTAAAGTGCCAATGAAGGTACTTCATTCATACTTTAGTAAAATGAGAAAAAAATGTGCACCCTTTTTCTATATTGTAAAAATATTTAGCCTTATCTATTGGATTCGGAATAATGTTGAATGATATGAGCTAAACAGGATTTTCATTCGAGAAAATCTGTGTATTTCAGACTAGTTTGACAAAAGTCCAATAAGTTATAGAAGACCGCGAAAGATTCTGATTTCTCCCGCGATTGGAAATGTTGGTCCCTCTGGCTTGTACTTTTGTTTTCAGAAATTTAAATCGGGAAAAAGTAGGAAAAGTTTTCAGATTCCTTTCTAGTCTACCTGACATTCTGTGTCATTTCCAGCAAGTATAGTATTAAAATCCAATAATATTATGAAATAATCACGGAAATATGTTAGTGTGTATAAACCATTAGATATGAATCACCATTGTGAGCCAATAAGCAACTGTTTGAAGTGTTTGAAAAGATGAGTAAATGATTTACAATTAGGTATATGGTATTCCACATATATCCAGGTGTGATAACAGAAATGTCTTCTTCCTGGCTGGTAACAAACAATATGCAGAAGATGTAGGCACATCTTTAATGATAACAGCAGTTGATCAGATCTTTATGGATGTAGCCATTTTGTTAGAAACAAATATATCAATTTCTTGATATATTGTCTGAATGTTAAGGCTCTTTTTAACAATTGTTTTACTCTTTGTGAGACTGCCCTACATGGCTTTCATCTGCTTTCATGGGAATGAAAGCTATGTTCACCAATATATGGTTGGTTTAGATGTGGCCTTCATTTTCTCTGGGGAAATGGGTTGATAAAGACAAGAGAATGAGATCAGAGTATTTTAAATTATTTCTTTAAATAATGAAACTTGGATTTTAGTAGTATCTTTTTGGATAGAGTAGAGCTTTAGATACTGCAGTGTGCTGCATGTTCTGCAGTTACCTTCTTTGACAACTTGTGTTTAAATTCTCCCCCCCCCCCAGATTGATTCTCTCACTGGTGTTGGAGTAGTTAAAGTAGAATGTGGCTCACAATTTTCTGTGGCCCTTACCAAATCGGGAGCAGTGTACACTTGGTAAGTGCATTTATTATTCCAAAAAAATGTAATACCACTTTTAGTGATTTATTTTATTTTAAACAAAAACATAATCACGGCAGGCTGGAGATTAAAAAACATAATACTGGCATTTGTTACAAACAGAGGTAAGGTATTCCTTTACCAAAATTATGCTTCTTTAATGGAATCTAGGAAGATCACAGGTTTATCTTTGTGGTATCTGCTTTTTTTAAACATAGGGAACAGAATTATATCAAAATCTATGTTCTAATTTACATGTCTGTATAATTAGGAATAATTAAAGATGGATGTGTTAATTGCAATTTATGTTTTGGATATAGGGGCAAAGGCGATTACCATCGATTAGGTCATGGATCAGATGACCATGTTCGAAGACCTCGACAAGTCCAGGGTTTACAAGGAAAGAAAGTAATTGCCATAGCAACAGGCTCTTTACACTGCGTATGTTGTACTGAAGATGGTATGTGGAATAATTCACTTCCTTTAAAAACAAAACAACAGCCTTAAACTTCCAAAGTGAACACATTTTAGGCTATTATATCATCCCTGGTCTTTTGGTACACTGCTGAGTATTTACTTCAAATCCCAGTTGCTTTCAATTTGTTTAAATGTGTCCTTTCACTATTTCTGAAGAAAATCTTCCAAAATAATCTTTGCCTTGTGTTCAATTTGTGCAGAACATGTGTTCAATTTGTGCAGAACATGACAAAGTGATAAACCTTTAAAACATACCCTTGTGTTATAATTTGCATTGCACATGTAAATTTAATGTACTCCCCAAGTACATTGCTTCTGATTGCCTTTGCCAGAGGCTTAATGAAGCAATAGAATTAGCATGTAGAAGTCAGGAAACTAGAAATTTTACAACAGAGCCAAGAAAATAAGTTAGAAGTATAGGTGATAGTATATGTCATGGCTGCATTTCACCTATCCAAGCTTCATGAGCTGACAGCCTGGGAGGGGAGGGAAGGATTGGAATGTGAAGAAAGGGGGGAGGGGAGAAATTGAAGCCCAGCTGAGGTGTTTGAGAAGCTGCAGCCAGCCGAGGTCATTGCCATACGCAGAGCTGGGAACTGAGCACCTTTTTCTCGAATGAAATACAAGCACCTGATTGGACCTTTGCAGATAACTGGGGAATGGCCAGGGGAGGATGGAAGAGGGAACTTTCCTTTGTGTTGTTTACACGGGAAAACCTCAGATTCAGCTTAATGTCAGCCATCCGACTCAGTCATCTAGCAAAGAAAGATTCCTGGCCATTTGTTTTGCCAAGGGTATACTTTACTGAAGCTGAAATGGTTACAGAAGTAGCGTTCAAAATTCAGGATATTAAAAGATAATACTAGAATATTATCAAAAACAAGAATTGTGACAATTGACTTCAGTAAATGGATGTAATTATCCTAAGAAATACTAATAGCTTAAATTTCTTGTGCCTCCCCTCCCTCTTTCCCCCAAATTATCATTCAGGTTCAAGAATCCAGGCTCTGTTTTTCCTTTGTGCTAAAGTAGAGGCTATGCCTCTGATTTCTAACAAGCATACATTTTCAATCTCATGCATGTAGAGAATACTTCTTTGGCCAAGTTAATCAGCCAGAGTTGGAAGACTATGTCATCAGCTCTTCTCTGAGACATGACAATTCCTGAATCACCACCTTTTTTTCTTCTTTTGTTGCTAAACTGACACTAAATTAATTAAAGGAAATACTCATGTCTGCTGAGACTGCTGAAACAGTACTTTCTACCTGTAGTATTGATATATATGTCTTATTAAATGTTTTGTTTGTTGTGTGCCAATTATTACTTGTTCTCATTAATAGGTATTGTTGTTGAAGTCATTTTGTAAATGATATAATGTTTATACGTCATTATTATAAATGATTGATTTGTTTGAGTTGGTAAATAATACTTTTGAACGGTACAGGTGAAGTCTATACCTGGGGAGATAATGATGAAGGGCAGCTTGGAGATGGGACAACTAATGCCATCCAAAGGCCACGTCTGGTTGCAGCACTTCAGGGTAAAAAGATCAACAGAGTAGCTTGTGGTTCAGCGCATACTTTAGCTTGGTCTACTAGTAAACCTGCTAATGCAGGCAAGCTCCCTTCCCAGGTAAAAAAAAATAATCTTTTAACTCATGTTTTTAATTTTTTGGAAACTCTGTAAAATCAGAATATAATAGTCACAAATGTAGAAGTGTAGAAGTATTGCTCTATTTATGCACTGGTCATGTTATCCAACGACTTGTTGCGCTTGAGGCCAAAAGGAATGATTTGTTGATAAAGATATAATGTTTTCCCAGTGACTTATGATTTCTTAAAAATCATAATGACTTTAGCTTCTTCATTTTCTATGACTTTCTCTATTTTATGGTTCCACCAGTTCTTGCTTCCAGGCAAATGGTATTTCTTGCAGATCTTCCAATGCATCATTGTTGCTACTTAATCATACCATTGTTTGTAGTCTGAATACTGTGTATTATTATTGTGATTAAAATATAAAACGTATAAAAACAATGTATAACACTCAATAGAGAAAGTGCCTAATTAGCTGACTATTAGGTCTTATATTATCTTACATGAAAGAATACCCGTTACTCAATGCACATGAAATTCTAATGATGTGAATTTTGTAGGTTCCTATGGAATACAATCATCTACAGGAAATTCCTATCATTGCCTTAAGGAACAGATTGCTGTTACTACATCACATTTCCGAGCTCTTTTGTCCTTGTATTCCCATGTTTGATCTTGAGGGACGCCTTGATGAAACTGGCCAGGGTCCCTCAGTGGGGTTTGATGCATTACGAGGAATTTTGATATCACAAGGAAAGGCATGTATCTCAAAACATCCTACTAATAAATACCAGTTACTGCCATAATGCTTAAAGTGTGCAAATTGTTAGCATCTCATCCAAAGTATGATTTACGATTTACAGTATATAAAGATCATAGCATTGATACACGGAATTCAAGAATGAATTACTAATAAGATATCTTCTAATATATTACAGCTAATGTAATAATTTGTATTTTAAATGAAAAGTGAATAATGTCAAATATTCAACCAAAAATTATGTTATGTTCCAAATCTCTTATTTTCTCTTTTTAGGAGGCAGCTTTTAGAAAAGTTGTACAAGCAACTATGGTGAGAGATCGTCAGCATGGGCCAGTTGTAGAACTCAACAGAATACAAGTAAGAATGTCATAATGTGACTGTTGAATGTAAGATTTCTGGCCAGCCTTGTGTTTGAAGTTGAGGATTAGAGAATGGGAAAGTCCACTTATAGTACTGATAGAAGGTTTTGCCACTTTCTAATTATGATTGATTGTTGCTGATTGATTCGTGACTTTTAAAAGCTTCACATTATTTGATAGGTCAGAAATAAAACATTTTAATAGCCATGAGACATCTGTGACATTTTTGTGGTTTTGTGGTAGATGCAGATATATGTAAATCAAACATTAATCTGTAAAGATCCAGTCTGCTTTGTGTAACTGTTCACAATTGTGTGGGCTGTATGTACATAGTCATGCTCTGATAGCCATGTGTAATTCTGATCTTCCACAGTATATATAGCCTCTGTGAATGGAAGGAGTTTACATTTCCTTCCCACTCTCCCTGCATCCACATGTTCCTCCTTAAGAACCTTTCTGGAAGAAAACAGGGGTATCCTGAGCAACGTGGAATAGATGCTGCTAACATGGCTGAGAGAGGAAAGAGCTCAATTAAGCAGAGTCCTGATTAATTTTGAGTGATTCTTTTCCTGAAGAACATCATGTCTAAGTTATCTAGAAAGGCTTTTTAGGAACACAAACAGCTACTAATAGAAACATGGCTTGGACACTTATTTTTGTTATATTGATAATCATGACACTGATGAAACATAGCAAATACATACTTATGTGAACTTAGAGCATTAAGACTGTACTAAGACATTATGAAATCTTTGTTGCCTACAGCTCAGTCCCCAACCTTTCTGGCTCCATGGATCGGCAGTGACGGTGTTGGGGGGGAGGGGGAGAGAAGGGATGGTGTGCAACCTAGATCCCACGCATGCGCAAATGAAGCTTTGCGCACTCACCCGTTGCTTCTGTGGCTGGGTTCCCAACGGGGTTGGGGATCCCTGGTCTACAGTATGTATGAAAATCTGGATGAGGCTCAAATCACAAAAACACAATGCTTCTCTACATAGAACATCTCACATTGCACATTGTTGTTATTGTTTTACCGATCTTTTATAACTTGACATTGTTTAGAATGCCCTCAGGCATCACTAAGTTTCAGGAAATCAGCATTACATGTGGTCACTTCATAGAAGGAAGTGGTTATCATAAAAAATGTCAGTGACGTAAACACATCTAATATTAGGCCTAAGGCCCGATGTATGTTTCAAGAATTTTTTTCCAAGAGGATGAATATACTACTGTTTATTGTTTTATTTCATTGAGCAAAACATGTGAAAGATATTGCACATGTGTTTTGGAATAATGTGTTTTAGAGAATTCAGTACCTCTTTAAAGGAAAATCAGTGTTCGTAGGAGGGAGTAAGTGCAGAACAGATTTAAAATTGTGTCACTGTTTAACTTTCAAGAACATCATCTTTTTAGTCTGACTTTCATCCAGTATTGTGTATGTGTCTTCAAAACCAGCTGCTGAAAAGTTTTATTAGGACCGTTAATTTGAGTTTGTGTTTTTGCATTACTAAAATACTCTAAGCTTTTAAGTTTTGCTAGAGTTAGATTTTCACTAGAGTTACTTCTGTTTTGTGATCATCAGGTAAAGCGATCTAGAAGCAAAGGAGGATTGGCTGGTCCTGATGGCACAAAATCTGTGTTTGGACAGATGTGTGCTAAGATGAGCTCATTCAGTCCAGATAGTCTTCTTCTACCTCATCGTGTTTGGAAAGTCAAGTTTGTTGGTAATATTTTTTCCCACTTCATCTAATTTTACAATACTTTGCCCTTTCTTGTACAATAAATACTGAAAAGAAGAAATGTCAGTCATAATTTTTCCTTAGCACTAAATATTGTCAACTGGTTCTCAACCGAAATTAATTGCATATTGTCATTCTCATAACAGACAGCTTCTTAGATTAAAAATATTTCTGTTACATGTTGCTTGCTGGATATTTTTTCCCCTTGCTATTTTCTTTTATTTTGCCTATATAGGTAGTTCTCAACTTATGACCATAATCGAACCTGCCCATTACAATCATAAGTTGGGACAGTTGTGAAGTGGGTCACCCTCGTGGCCTACCTGATTCTATGACCTTTTATTGTGGTGTTCATTAAGTGGTCATTAAGGATGGGCCAGTTCTGACCACAAGCAGAAATAAATGCCAGTTTATTTATGGGAGGCTTCAGTCATAAATGTGGGTCAGTTGCCAAGCACCTGAAATGTAGTCACATGAACATGGGGGAAGGGGGAAATTGTTGGAATTTTGGAACCAAGTCATAAGTACTCCTGGGAAGGTCCATCATAACTTTGAATGGTCACTAAGCGACCAGTTGTAAGTTGAGGATGACCTGTACATGGAAATAAATGTTTATGAAACTTAAATATGTAGAACAAGAGGGAGGATGTGTGCCTTTGAATAGATCATATTGAGGGCACTAATTGGCTTATCCTGTAGTATCTGACTGCACGTTTACTGATTAAGCATGTTTTTATAGATCAATAAACCTTTTGAAATATGTATTCTATTACGTCTAGGATTAACTGAATGGCAAAATGAGTGAATTCAGCAAGTATTCCTTTTCACTGCATCTAATGTTTATTATAAAAGTGGCTGAACGTAGCTTTAAACTACTAATTCAGCAGTTCCACAAAGTAATTTTTTCTTTCTCTCAGGTGAATCTGTGGATGACTGTGGTGGGGGCTACAGCGAATCAATAGCAGAAATGTGTGAAGAACTTCAGAATGGACTGACCCCATTATTAATTGTGACTCCTAATGGAAGGGATGAATCTGGAGCAAACAGAGATTGCTTTCTCCTAAACCCTGCAGCAAAATCTTCATTGCACATGAACATGTTTCGCTTCCTCGGTAAATTATGCTGCAGCTTTTAAGCTTTTTTAAAAACGTTGAGTAAAACTTGGATCATACAATATGTGTAACACTTTTCCTTTTTTTTTTTTTAAATTACCTAGGAGTTATGTTGGGAATAGCTATTCGGACTGGAAGTCCTCTGAGCCTTAATCTGGCAGAACCTGTATGGAAACAGTTGGCAGGAATGAACTTAACAATTGCTGATCTCAGTGAGGCAAGAAAAAGCTTATGTTCATCTATATAATATTATTAGCATAAGGCAGTGGTTTCTCGGCTTGTGGTCCGTGAACCCCTGGGGGGCAGTAATGTCATCACAGGGTTGGCAAAGGCTTGAAGAAATGTTATGATTTAAATCTTAAGTCTTGGTGTTCCATGGCCATGGTCCTTGGCCACAAAAAGTATTTAAAGGGGGTCCATGGCAAAAAAAAAAGGTTGAGATCCATTGGCATAAGGTCTTACCTGGTTATGGTTATATCCTTCTACTGCCAGAAGGCCATTCTTTTTGTATTAGATACATGTTTGTATTTGGCTGAATAACATGTTGCTTTCATGAGGGATAAGATGAGAAGACAGTAAAAAGGAAGCATTTGTATGTAGGATCAAAGACATATTCTCTTCTTAAAGTGAGCAGGCAATTGTCTGCCTAATTGATAGCAATACAATCTTAAGCTTGTTTAGTGGAAAATACACTTTCAAATTTATGGAGGTAAGTGGGCTATAAGTATATCTATCTAAATTGGGATCCAACTTATATCTAGAACGTAGGAGGAGATTAAAGCCTCTCCCCCATTATCTAAGGCAGGTAGGTGATTGTTGTCAGGATTATTAGTACAGCCAGACTTCTTTCCCAAGAATAGGAGTGTATCTCTCTGTGTGCATCTCTCTGTGTAAGAAAAGACACGGCTCCTACCTACAAGTCTTATACATTTGTGCAGTTCTCAAAGGGCTTTCCCCCAAAATTTTCCAGTCCTACTGCAATCCAATATAGTCTTAGAGGTTACTTGATTTACATTTTATTCCCAGAGCCCTTAATCAACCTGATAGTCAAAATCAAGTATTTCCCCTGATGGTTCTAGTATTAGTGTCTCTTTGCATAAAAAGAAAGCTGACACTGTATGGAAAATACTTAATTTGGCATATGTTCAGCTTGCTACTCCCTTTCATCAAATGTATTCATTCTCCTGCTTTTCACATTTCCAAAAATTATATGATAGCTTCCCCAGGCTTGAAAATGAGTTTTGAGGTATTTATATTATTGTTCTGTAGCTCATTAGAAGATTGCCTGTTCTAATTGTTACTCTCTAAAATCCTAAAGGTTTTGTAAATGATTCTGCAGTTTTAGTGTCAATATGCCAATATCTCTAACTTTAAGCATGTGTTCTTACTTGCTTGAAGGATCATAATGTGAACTAATGAATTAGCCATATAATTTATCCCAAATAATAGGATATTTAAACATTATGTAGAAAAGATTTCACTTAGTTCTGTTTTATATTTAAAAGGTTGATAAGGATTTTATTCCTGGACTTATGTATATCCGAGACAATGAAGCTACCTCAGAAGAATTTGAAGCCATGAGCCTGCCATTTACAGTGCCAAATGCCAGTGGCCAAGATATTCAGCTCAGTTCCAAATATACCCATATTACACTGGATAATCGAACAGAATATGTGAGGCTTGCAATAAACTACAGGTTTGTAAAGTAGTCAAAGATACGATAAGTGACAATTAGTCCACTGTTGAATTTGTGCTGTAATATTTGTCAGTGTTGAGATGAAATCAAGCAAAGAGAGCATTGATAAAATAAGATGACAATTGTTAAGAATTCAGATTATTTGAAAAAAACTGAAAAACTCAGTACAACTTTGTATCATCTTCAGTGCCAGTGATCTTATGTTCATTCACCCATTTATTACAAAGACTTTCTCCAGGCTTTCTAAGCAAATTATGGAAGATATGCAGATATCTCTTCCTGTCCTCCCAT
>QLTV01001997.1:909589-935281 GCA_003457575.1 Thermophis baileyi
TTTGTCGCTGATGGAAAGTAAATTTTTTTTATCCCATAATTATTCTGCTGAATAGTGATGTACTTTGAATGAGAAACAGTTGTTTATTTTCAGGAGATTAAAACAAAAAGCTTAATGATGGTATATTTAAATGTTCATGGCTTAAATCAGCCCATAACTAATTGTGAGGTGGTGTGGGTAGGAAAAGATTTAATATTCTTCAACCAGGAAGTTTTCTAAAATATGTGGAAAGACGATGAAGCTTTAATTTACAGACACCCATTCAGCAGTGTTCAGATGCAACAAATAAAATGCATAAAATTGAGGTTTTACTGTAAAACACATTGATGGCATTCCAGTGGCACAAAGCACTAACCATAACAACCCAATGGTCAAATCAAGAGGGCTCCTCATATGTAATTGGTAGTCACAAGCACTAGTCCAAAATGTGCAAAATACTTAGTTAAAACTTGCATGGCTGCTGGCACAGTGAAACATATACATATCTCCTTTGCACAATGTTTCTACCATTAAATTACTATTATGTGGATAGCAACTGGAGATACAGCTTCAAAATTAGCTGTTATTTGACTTGGGAGAAAGCAAAAGCAGGTGACAACTACCTTCCGTGGCCCTTTCTTTGGAGCAGGGACTCTGACCCTCTTAGCTAGAGCCTTTTATTTTTCTGTAAGCATGGATAGGTGACCACTTTGAATTTTGTGCTATGCAAATGGCATTCAGTGAAATTGTTATTTTTTTCCCCCCTCTCACAGGTTCTGGATAAATACAATCCTCCAGACCATTTTCTTCCTGAGTCCTACACATGCTTTTTTCTGCTGAAGCTTCCTAGGTATTCTTGCAAACAGGTTCTAGAAGAGAAACTAAAGTATGCCATCCATTTCTGTAAATCCATAGACACGGATGACTATGCTCGAATAGCATTGACAGGGGAGCCAACTGCTGATGACAGCAGTGATGATTCTGACAATGAAGATGCTGATTCTTTTGCTTCTGACTCCACACAAGACTATTTAACTGGCCATTGAGAGAGAAGGCCACTTGCCAGAGACAATGCTGGAGCCCCGGAACAGAGTGCCACAAAATAGCTTTGATGCAACGGGTCACAGTCCAAAGGCATGCAACCAGAGAACTACTAATCATTACTAAACGAGGAGTACGTACTACTTGTTGTAGGAATAATGGCAAATAATGGAAATAATTGTCTCTAGCACTCGTGGGTGCCATACATGGGCATTGAACATCTGTTTTGATGGCTGGAGATTCCCTTCACCCCCTTTATGCTGCACTGCAGATAGAACTTGGTGTTTACTGATGTATTGTAAATGTTTATAAAACATTGGTAGTGTGGAATTTAAAAAACAAATTATTTTAAATGGTCAGTGCAATAGGTTTTTTTTTTCTTCAAATTAAGTGTTGTGTTCTTTGCATCTTCTTGATTGTATATTGGAACTACTGTGCAATTACTGAATAGTATTATAAATATTTCAATTAACTTTAATAGTTGTTTGGTTATTAAAAACTTTTTTGAACGCTATTATCAGTATTCATTATATTCTAGTCAACTAGCTGCCCTATTAACTAACCAACAACTTATTAAGCTTGCCATCTTTCAATGTCATGTTATCTCCTGTCTTCCCTGCCTCTCTCTGAATAACAGGATTCTTAACATAAGATATAAAATCTACATAATTGTGCCATGACCATGTCAAATTATAATTTCTCTCTAAATAAAACAGCCATCACTACCCACTGACAGCTTAATAGGGCTTTTTATGGTGAGAAATCTTTCCAGGGGTTTCCAACTTCTAAAACATCATTGTACATGCAATAAAGAAGTGTTGCTCTACTAAAATTTCAAGTCTTAGATAGCCTAGAGTTTATTTCTGAATTAGTTAAAAAGAAAAAATCAAGTCGCCTTTGAGTGAAATTTGATTCCTGGTGATTTATGTGGGTATATCTGTACAGTTCTCTTGGCATGCTACAGAAGTGATTTGCCATTGCTTTCTTCCTGGATATATTTTTAGCTTCCTAAATTGCAAAAAGTCTGGGATTCTCTAGGCAGTCTTGGGGTTTTAGCTATGAAGTAGGAAATTTCCCATCTTGTTTCCACTTATTGCTGCCGTAATGGTTTTTATGCATCTAAATAATTTGCCATTCATATTTCAAGCCCACCAAGAGTTTTTGAGATGAGTACACACATACACACACACACACACACACACACACACACACACACACACACACACAATCTTCAAACTGCCACATCATAGTCACATGACAAAATCACTGCTTAATCTTGATTTTCTCTTTCTGTCCCGTAGAGCCTGTTTTAAATTATTCCTGGAAGACCTTTTGTCTCGGACTTTCTTAGAGCCTCAAAACATACACTTTGTTTCTTAAATTACATTTTCACTAATCATTCTTTTTATTTTAAATCTTTGTATTAAGTATTGGACTATTTTTGAAAAATAAAATTAGGACTGCTATGCTGATGAACAATTGTTTCATTTAGTACCTTAGTGCAGCGGTCCCCAATCTTTGCGACTTGGCGGCCTGGCTGGGGGTGGAAGGGGATCCAGGCCACACGAGTGGCGGGCTGGCACGCATGCGCACACGCAGCTCAACTCGCACAAGCAGTGGGCTGGAGCGCAAGCATACACACATGCTCAACCGCAAGTCGACCTGCGGGTGCATACCCGTATGCACTAGCCCACCTCTTGTGTGGTTGGTTCCTGGCCTGGTAGTGGGCTGGGGGCTGAGGACCCCTGCCTTAGTGTACAAAAATAAATTTAGATCAGGTGATGAATCACATACTAAGTGACGTTAAAAAGTGCTTTAAAATGCCATGTAAGTTCAGTTTTAAGGGATTGGCATGAATTTTGGGCATATACACAGACACTGCCTAAGACAGTTCAACCGTTTTCTGTCAAAAACATGATTATATCTATTTTTTAATCTATCATACTTCGAAATAAACATTTATTTATTAAATTAAAATGCATAGTGTTGGATCAATTAGAACTCATAGTAGCTAGAAAATGAAAATTGTCCCTTGATTATTTTTAATAGTAAATTTGCTTAATCTCAGAGCAAATTTTTAATTATTCCAAAATTTTAAGTCAGAAGTTAGGTCCATTGACAAATTTCTGCTTTAATAATAATACTTTCCTTGTGTTGCTCTTTCACTTTACAATGGGTTTCCTAAAAGCTCCTTTAAACCTTGCTAATCTCTGGCTATTCCTTGACTTGTCTCTCTATAGCAGAGGTCTTCAAACTTGGCAACTTAGCATAGCTGGCTGGAGAATTCTGGGAGTTGAAGTCCACAAGTCTTAAAGTTGTCAAGTTTGAGGACCCCTGCTCTATAGGATTAGTTTGCAAAAGTGGGTCCAGTGTTTTAAAAACTAACACAACCCCCCTACAATAAGGTTTTCATTAACAATCTTAGATTATCACATTCTATCTCATATTTTTCTATTTCACTAAGCAATGTGAGGCCTCTGTTCATTGAAAGGGCAAATTCTTTTGGTTTTGTTATTGCATTAACTTAAAAAAAAAAACCAGTGCTGGCTCAGTTTCTGACTTGCAAAGAAACTTCCCTTGCTCTTGCATTTTCAGCACTGTTCAAAGTCACATGGCAAAGGATTTTTACATAACCCATCATTCAGAATTGAAAATTTGGTATCAACGCCAAATGGCGTTGGAATCAATATTGCTAACTAACAGCCCTAATGATATTTACTTGCTGGGTTCATCCAAAGTTAAATCACAATTACTGGAATTCAAGAGAGGCCAACTGGAAAGTAACATACCATAATCTGAAACTAATATTTAACAACCCTTTATATAAGGCACGTAACAAGTTTCCACTCACTGTTCTGTAAGAGACGTCCAATTGTAGGAATTCTGTATAAATTAGAAACTAAAACTAGATCATGCAGCCATTCTGTTTTGTTACCATCGTCAAGCTATAACCAGAAATGTGTTTAGGATTCAGGCAGCTGTTTTATTATTTGACTTCCTGCTACTATGAGTTGGAGGATATAGGTTTGAACTTCATTTGGAGCCTGTCTCTGAAGACTAAATGCTTCAGGTTGCATGCTTCAGGTTACTGCCCAGAGAAGGGTAAAAGAACAGATGTTACCAAGATACAGGCTTAAAAATATAATGTGTCAATTACTTTTTGGGTGCGAGGGCAACTAATATGTACATATTAGTTTGCTGGTGAAAATGCTAGCCTTGGTTTATATGAAGAAACAGGCCTGAAATCTTGGAAAATTATATTTATAATACCAGGGGTGGGTTCCACTTACCTTCCCCACTGGTTCACATTGCGATGTTTGCGCGCGCGCGCTCCCTCCGCTCATGCGCGCGCACGCGTTCCCTCGGGCAATTTGGCTTCCGCACATGCTCAGTAGCTTCAAGCAGCCCGAAACACAGCTGAGGAGGTGATCAGCTGTGCTGCGGCGAAGGAATAAAGGTCAGTTTAAACGCTGGGGCGGGCGGGAGGGCCGAATATGCAGAAGAAATTTTTTTAAAAAAATAAAAAAATTCAAAATTTTTTTTAAAAAAAGATGGCGGCCCCCACGGACTGGCACCGACCGAACCGGATCCATGACTTCACCAGCGGGTCGCTAACGGTTCGGGCGATCCAGTCTGAACCGGGAGGAAACCACCCCTGTATAATACGTAATTCACATGTCTTGCTTTCTCAAGTGCTCCTTTGCAATTATATTGCTTTAGTAGAAGGATACTACTACCTGTGAACAGGAGTTTTAAACGATAGGTAGTCCTTGACCTACAACAGTTTGTTTAGTGACCGTTCAAAGTTGCAATGGCACTGAAAAAAGTAGCTTATGACCAGTTTTCTCAGTTACAACCTGTTGTAGCATCCCCATGATCATGTGATCAAAATTCAAACGCTTGGCAATTGGTTCATACTTATGACCGTTGCTGTGTCCCAAGTTCATGTGTTCCCCTTTTGTGACCTTCTGACAAGCAAAGTCAATGGGGAAGCCAGATTTACTTAAAAACAGTTTGACTAATTTAACAACTACAGTAATTCACTTAACAACTATGGCAAGAAAGGTAAAATGGGGCAAACTCACTTAACAAATGTTTCACTTAGCAACAGAAATTTTGGGCTCAATTGTGGTCGTACGTCGACTATCAGCACTGCTTGTTGAATGTAGCTTTGGTTAGTTAAAATCTAATGTCTAGCTCTGGGGCTAGTTACTTTGTTTGATTTGAAAATTGGAGGGTAGATTCAGGAGTTCAGTTTTTCGCTTCAGGAGTTTTTCTTTTTTACACAACTTACAGGGTTGGGTAAAAGACAGTGTCATCCTGAAACGTTAACTTTAGATAATCCTCAAGATGGCTTTGTCATTCATTGTGAAGTGTTAACTTTAGATTAAAAAAGAGATAGTGCAGAAATTGGTAGGTGAGAAATAGAATGGGATCAGAAACAATGTCACACTATTGTCAAGGCTATGCTTGAAATGGAAAATGTATTTTGCTTCCAATTCAGAACAAAATATCTTTACTAGGAATATTCTACTGGAGTTTTCTGAGGTGACTGCAGAACAAAATTTAAACAACTCAACTATTCCATATTCCGTATTTTGTTGGAACAATATTTGAAATTTTTTAAGTGTTCTTGCCGTGGGAAAAAAATGGGAAGTCAAGCCCATTGTTTTTCACCCTAGGCTCCCAAACATATCTAGTGTTGCAATTATCCTTGATGCTACCAACCAACTTTCAGACAAATTGCCCAAAGAGATTACATTTCAAACTTTTGAAAACTCCCACTATAAAAACTGTACGGAAACAATTTCTTTTTATTCTAGCACTCCAACATTCTTCTTTTTCCTTTAAAGTAGTCTAATTGAAAGGAATTTCAAGAGAAACTAAACTTAGGGTTCTTTTTTAAAAGAACATACTAAATTCTCCCACATTACTTTCAAATCTGTTATTTCCTCTAGGGCAAGCTGGTGAAAGTCACATAGCTGGACACAAACAAACACCAGTTAATTCATTGATTGAAATGAACTTCTTTCAAAATGTTTTAAAACAAGCAACTTAATAAACACTGCTTATTATTTGCCTTAGTCGACTGAGGTTTTGCTGAAGACATTATATTTACAGGATTCCCATGATGTATGAACAAAATTCCCTAATCAAAATCTGAGAACTTAGTGCGACAAATCTTTGTTGACTCCTGGTTATTACTGCATTGCTTTCAAACTTAGAGAATATATCATAAAAAGGTCTGCATTGTACTCCAGAATTTTCAGAGACACTGATGTTACATTGGCTGGCTTGTAATTGCTGAATCCTCTTTTCTCCACTTTTTGATGATAGGTGATACAGATTGTCCTTATTTAGCAACTGCCTTGTTTAGTGTTTAGCAACTGTTCAGTTAGAATGGTGTTGTAAAAGTAACTTTGTGACTGGTCCTTGCATTTGCAACCATTGTAGGTCTGCAAAGCCTGCTGGCAGCTGGCGGGCCACAACACTATGATCATAAAATCATGTTTCACTTAGTGACTACTTTGCTTAACTACTAAGTTGCTACTCTCAATTGTCACTAAACGAGAACAACCAGTATTTGCTCTCCCATCAGTCATCTGCCATTTCACTATTCCAGACTTCTCAAAGGGGACACATAAAGGTTGGGCAGTTCAGTAGCTAGCTCCATTAGTAGCGGAGGAGCTGTGATGGGGTATACAGTGCATTCAGAAAGTATTCAGACCCCCTTCACTTTTGTCAATTTTGGTATGCTGCAGCCTGATTCTACAGTTGTTGAAATTCATTTTTTCTCATTAATCTACACTCAGTACCCCATAATGACAAAGAGAAAACATAATTTTAGAAATGTCTGTAAATTTATTAAAAAGAAAAACCAGAAATAACATATTGGCATATTCAGACCCTTTGCAACAACACTTGAAATTTAGCTCAGGTGCTTCCCATTTCTCTTGATCGTTGCTGACATGTTTCTACACCTTGATTGGGGTTGACCTTGATAAATTGATTGGACATGATTTGGAAAGGTACATACCTCTCTATAGAAGGCCTCACAGCTGACCATGCATACTGTAGCAGAGCAAAAGCCATGAGGTCAAAGGAACTGCCTGCAGAGCTCAGAGGCAGGATTATTGCAAAGCACAGATTTGGGGAAGGCTACAATAAAATTTCTGCTGCACTGAAGGTTCCTAAGAGCACAGTGGCCTCTATAATTCTCAAATCGAAGAAGTTTGGCACAACCAGGACTCTTCCAAGTGCTGGTCACCTGGTCAAACTGAGCAATCGGGAGAGAAGGTCCTTAGTAAGAGAGGTGACAAAGAACCCGATGGTCACTCTGACTGAGCTCCAGATATCCTGTGTGGAGATGGGAAAGACTTCCAGAAGGACAACCATCATGGCAGCCCTCCACCGATCTGGGCTTTATGGCAAAGTGGCTAGATGGAAGCCTCTCCTCAGTGCAAAACACATGAAAATCCACTTGGAGTTTGCAAAAAAGCACCTGAAGGACTCTCAGACTACAAGAAACAAGAATCTCTGGTCTGATGAAGCCAAGATTGAACTGTTTGGCCTCAATTCTAAACATTATGTCTGGAGGAAACCTCTGATCACCTGCCCAATATCATCCCAACAGTGAAGCATGGTGGTGGCAGCATCATGCTGTGGAGGTGTTTTTCAGCAGCAGGGATTGGGAGACTGGTCAGGGTTGACCGAAAACTGAATGGAATGTAGAGGGATATCTTCAAACCTGTTCCACAGTGCTCAGGACCTCAGACTGGGCCAAAGGTTCACTTTCCAACATGACAACGATCCTAAGGACATAGCTAAGACCACACAGGAATGGCTTAGGGACAACTCTGTGAATGTCCTAGAGTGGCCCAAAGCCTTGACTTTAACACTATTGAACTTCTCTGAAGGGACCTGAAAATGGCTGTCCACAGACGGTCGCCATCCAATCTGACTGAGCTTGAGAGGATTTGCAAGGAGGAATGGCAGAAAATCTTGCAATCCAGGTGTGCAAAGCTTGTTGCATCATACCCCAAAAGACTCGAGGCTGTAATTGCTGCCAAAGGTGCTTCAACAAAGTACTGAGTGAAGGGTCTGAATACTTATGCCAATGTGATATTTCAGTTTTTTTCTTTTTAATACATTTACAAACATTTCTAAAATTCTGTATGGGGTACTGAAGGTAGATTGAGAAAAAAATGAATTTCAACAACTGTAGAATCAGATTGCAGCATAACAAAACTGACAAAAGCAAAGGGATCTGAATGCACTGTATACCTTTTTGTTGTACCAATGGTGAGTAGCTGTGTATTTTCTTTGTACCCATCTTCACTGAGCAGCTGGTATCCTGATTATTTTTCCTTTTATTTTAAACATGAAGATGCCCTTTTAGTTGTTCTTGGAATTCTTTGCCAACTTCGGCTCCCTGTGAACTTTAATCTTTCAGAATTTCTTCAATTCTCGCTCTTTTCTGATACCTTTTTTCACTTACACTTTTTCATTTTCTGTGCAGCCACAGTGATTTTTTCCACTGTTCTCTTTTCCCCCCACCCTCTTTCGAAAAGTTTGCAATTATGCCTTTGTAAATTAGTACCTCTCTGGAATGGGGGAAGTGGGAAGTGAGAAAAATGAAATAGGGTCAATTGAGAGTTGGCAACTGAGAAGAGCTATTGCATTTAAAAAGGGATGCTGCTCATGAGAATGCCAGACTGGCAGAGAAGAAAAGAAGAAAACCAGAAAACACAAAAGCCCATAGAAATTGTGAGCCTAAGAAAACATTCCGTGGATTGATGAGAGATTGTTTTGTAACTGTGGATCTGAATAGAGAAGATGGAAGTGGGGAAGCTGTAATTAGTCCAGCTGATTACAAAGCCTGAGAGGTCCTAGGCTGTAAACAGTATGTGGGAATGCCCCAGGGGGTGGGTTCCAACTTACCTCGCTGCCGGTTCGCTCCCTCCCGCGCTGCGTGGGCGCGTCTTGTAACAAAACATGCGCAGTAACAAAAAGCCCCCCCCCCCAAAAAGCCAAAAAAAAGATGGCGACCGCATGCACAGTGCCGGAAGTCAGCTTCTGCGCATGCTCAGAAGGAAAAAAAAATAAAAAATTCAAAAAGAAAATTTCAAAAAAAATTCAAAAAAAAAATTCAAAAAAAAGATGCCGGCTCCCATGGACCGACACCGACCGATTTGGTTCGGTGTCATCATCGTGACATCACCAGCAGGTCACTACCGGTTCGGGCAAACCAGTCCGAACCAGGAGGAACCCACCCCTGGAATGCCCTTGGGAAAAGGAGAAGTGCCACTGCCAGGGGAATGGTAAGTTCAGGCAGCTTAATTTGCAGAAGGAACATGGATGTGACAAACTTCCCAGAAGGGACTACCTCTAGTTTCTTGGGCTCTAAAGGTGATGGGGGGGGGGGGAGAGACAAATGTACTTTGAGACTTGCAAGATTCTGTTAATGTAACATTACAATAAAGTAGAATTAGTTTATCTGGATGTGCTCTGTGTGAGAAATACCCAACAAGGCTGACCTGGGACGGAAGAAATGGGGGGTGGGGGTGGGAGGAATTATCCTGTCATTTTTATTATAAGACACTCTGCAGGGGGCTGCCCTTAAAGACCATATTCAAGAGGAGAAGAGAAATTACTGTTTCAAAAAGTGTCAGAACTGAGATGTAAAACAATAAAAAAAGGGTAAAGTCTCAATGCAATTTCCTATAGATTTTAGTTTTGAGCCTTGAACTCTAGTTATTGTTTTCTCCATCTCAACAGTAAGTTCTTCACCTCTCCTGTTCTCACTCCTTGATTTATCACATTAATACTTTACATCTGTGGAGATTCTCAGTCATGCAGGTCATAATTGTCTGAAAAGTGCTTTTTCCAAAAGGCAACTGGAATGTATTTTCCTTGAGGAACACCTTTCACCTCTTATCCAAGAAGCTTCATCGGTTCTGGCAGGATGGTGGGGGTGATGGAAGGATTAGTTCCGACAGGATGGGGGGTGGGTTTGGAAGGATCATATTTCTTTGAAGTCATCTGCTCATTAGCATTCTCCCTGAGAGCTCTTGAGGCCACTTGGGAGTTTATATGTTTATCCAGTAATTCCCAAGTGCCCTCAAGTGCTCTCAGGGAGAATGCTAACGACCAGATGACTCCTTTCCCCACCATCCTGCCAGAACCCACAAAGCTTCTTAGATAAAACGTGAAACGTCTTCCTCAAGGAAAAAAATATTCCAGTTGCCTTTTGGAAAACTATGAGCTTCATGACTCAGAATCTCCACAGAGGTAAAGTATTAATGTGATAAATCAAGGAGTTGAAAGCAGGAGAGGTGAACTTACTGTTGAGATGGAGAAAACAATAACTAGAGTTCAAGGCTCAAAATTAAAACCTATAGGAAATTGTGTTAGTGTAACAAAGAAAAAAACACATTCTTTTCAGAGGGATATGTTTTAAAAGGGACACAAATAAGAAATCACCATGTTTAGTATTGGCACTCAGTACATTTGTGTCTGATTGAATAATAAAGCACCTTTTGCAATGAAAGCCTTATACCTGGCTGCTACCATCTTGCATAAATGAATGGGTGGCAATGGCTTCTTTCTCTTCCTCTTGTGTCTGTACCTTTGAACAAACGGTATCCTTTAATTCAGTGCTTCCCAAACATTTTCCTTTATTACCCCAAACTGCTTATTGGAAAGTCCTTATTTAAATGTCCCTGTTATGATTGGGTAGTGGGTTTGTGTGCAGTTTTCCAACAGAAAAACAACCCACTTTTTTGGGTAATGCCCAGGTTTTGGATGCACTTTTTTAATTGATGCATTCCGGTCATGAGAATCGTCCTACCTGGTCTTTATTATGCTTACTGAATCCTCTTTGACTTTCTGTGCTAAGAGCCTAAGCTCATCCTCTCTATTCCCCATATTTTGGAGCACGTATAGATAGTGAACTTTATGGACCAATGTTATGTCTGATTTTCAATGACTGGTTTAAGAAGCCCTATTAAGCACTCCCCCCTCCTGTAGGACAAGGTCCTTAATTTCTCAGGTCCTTAATTCAGGCTTTTCCATTTCCATTCTCAACAGGATATAGTTTGAATCGCTTTTAATTAATCTCATTATCCTTAGGCCAAACACATTTTTACCAGTCCTGGTTAGGTAAATAACTCTGATCAGAACTCTGGCTGCTACTTCTGTATCTGCTGGATGGCCTAGGCCAGGGGTGTCAAACTCGTGGCCTGTGGGCCGGAAGTGTCAAGTGCTGGCTCCGCCCCTGCCTGGTTGAGCGAAGGGGAAAAAAGTCCAGATACGTCATGTGATGCTGCCATGATGACGCGAGTTTGACACCCCTGGCCTAGGCCCTAGACCTTTCTTGTGCAAAGGGCCTAGTCTTTTCTTCTCTTCCTGGGCCACGTTTGCATCTTGGTGTTCTTTCCACCTTTTATTCTTGAGTCACACATGCGGGCAAACATGAATGAAATCCCCCAGTCTGTACCATAGTCTTTAACTGCTGCACAACTCCAGCAAGCTCCTATGGGTCTGATGTCCTTCTGTTTGTTTATTTATTTGTAAAATTTATTCGCTGCCCACCTTACCTCAGGGTAACTCTGGGAGGCTTACAATCATAAAAGATAAAAACTGTACAAAGTTTTTTTTTAAAAAAAAGTACTGCAGAAAGCCAAATACTGTGGACCAATTAAAAGATGGGGAGGCGGGACCAGGATGGGGGGTGGGGGTGGAGAATGGGATCCATTATTAATCTCCCCCATTGGAGCTCCAAGCTAACTGGAAGATCCAGGTCTTACTAAAGGTCAGAAAGATTGGAGCCGATCTCACTGGGGGAGAAGGGGAGAGCAAGATGTTCCAAAGGGCAGGCACTGTTCATCTAAGAATTTAAAAAAAAAAAGTATAATAATCTTTGCTTTTAACTTAACTGTGAAGAAGAATTCAAAGGCATGTATCATGCCATGTATTGTGCAATCACTTAAAAGTAAGTGGAGTCTATGAATTAAGAACATTTTGAGAATTCAAGGGTTGGGGTAGACAAAGCTTGCTCTGAATGAAGCTGGTTCTAACACTGCATCCCCTTACACTAGTGATAATTGCCAGCATTCATATGTCACCTGCCTCCAAGAATCCTTGGTATTAAGTAGAATAATCCTCGTTCTAGCTCCTTCCAGATAAAGGTTTTCTCACATTATCTGATGTAGTTTGTGAATGATACAGCTGATACCCATAAACGTATCTCCTGGAGCAGTTTATCAGCTTGAGAGGAGCTGATATTTAAGAGATGATGAGTGTGTTTAATGAACCAAAGGCATTAATACTACGTATAGCTTTGAGATTGATATTGAATTAGACAATACCAGGTTTAATCAATCAAATTATTACTTAAGTCACATTGATTTAAAAGGAAACTCAAAAACTAATTTACAAGGCAGTCCTATATTCAAAAGTGAGTCATGTTAAAATCAGTTATGTAGGTTTATACCCACCACTGTTCTCGTTGTTGAGCTCTTGGTACTCTCTGAGCTTTGTTTTCTTTTTGCAGATATTTCATTACCATTGTAGGTAACATCATCAATGCTCTGACATGGGGAAATGAGGTATGTTAACTGTTTATATATAGCAGCTTGTCCTACCATCCTTGAATTGTATGCTTTTATTCAGAAAAAAAGTTAGGGTGGAAGTTTGCCTAAATATGAATTTCTCCCATTTGTGTTCATTCTGAAGCATTTTGCACCCATTTTTGTTTTTGTTGCTGTAGTGAAGAACACATATAGCTCAGGGAGAGATCTTCACACATGTTTGAGTTCAGCTCTTATTATCCATAGTCAATGTGACTACTGAAGGAACTGCCATTCATAGTCTGCATGAGACCATAGTTTTTAATGCTTTATAATATTTTTACTGAATTGTGACATCATAAATTAATTATATAACTTGAATAAGGCTTATACTGTCACAGGACACTGATTGCTGTAGTCCAATTTAGTCTGTTGCTGTTATCTACAACTCTTACATACTTTAAAAGGGTACATTTTGTTCTCTTCCAAATTTCCTTTTTTTAAACAAAAGAACAATCAATGCTTGGGATTAAACCCAAGATCTTCATGAATTCCGTATCATAGAAGAGAAAGAACAATGCTAACTTTAGTTTAAATTTCATTCATTGAGTTGTAATTTGAATGGTTGTCCTACTGATATAGAGTAACTATTGTATGAATTGCTTTCCTGAAGTTACTGGAAACATGCAAATATGAAAAAAAGCTAAGCAGTTTCCCCCCCCTTCCTCTCCTCCACTTTATCCCTTCCGTTTCATTGCACTGAACTCAAAGTCTGCCAGGAATGCAGACAAATTATTTTGTATTCACCCTCTTCACCTCCACATGCTTGTCATAAGATATAACCTTCTGAGTGAGAGGCCAGGAGCTAATTTGCAAAGCCCCAATCTTTCTTTCTGATGGTTATTGCTCTTCAGCAATTCAAACAACCCCCAGCCTTATCAATTCAGTCCAAAGCAGTTTCCAACTCATAGCTGAAAGTACTGTTACCTAGATCTCCAATTCCTCCATTGTCCTTCTTCTCTACAGGATTGTATACCAACCTCATGGCTTAGCAGTGTTGTGAATATAGTTTGTGAATTCAGTGTGATATAGTGGTTAAAATGTTGGACTAGGAGTGGGGGAGACCCAGTTTCTAATCTACCCTCAATCATGGAAGGTCCGTGAATGACTGGGTAACTATTTTTTTCTCAGCTCAACCTATGTCACATTGCTGTGGGGAAAACTAGGAGGAGAAAACACATTGTATATTAGGTAAAAGCCCTCCTGAATAAAAGGCAGAATAATAAATCAGATCATTAAATGCAATCAACTTATAAACTGCTTCAAAATGTGATAGTTTGGCAGGCTGCATACAATTGGATTAAAGATAAATACCCAGTCAGCGTTCTATAAAAGCAGGATTTGAGTTACAATAGAGTCTCTGTAGGTCAAGGCTGAGTTCCCACAGGACTAGTTAATTAACTAGATATGAGCAAATTGTAGGGAAACAAAAAAAGATAGTAGGACCATGAAAGCTTTGATGTCCAACATCCCTTTTCAAATGATGAACTATCCCCCAAGCAATTTTATTCTTACAGTGGCTTCAGATGGGGCTTACATTGTAGCTGGGTTTGCATTGAATCTTATTTGGGTTGTTTAACCCATTTTCTTAATTCACATAATATACTGAAGCATAATCCAAATACATTATTGTTTTTGACAACACACTATGCAACCAAAAGCACTCCCCCAACAATCTAACCCAACCCCCAAGCAAGATGAAAACTCGTGTAAAAGCTTGTAGGCTAATCCTTCATAGGCTAATTTTCTTTCTTGTGGGAACTTCATTTGCATGAAATACAGCTGGGCAACAGCATTGAACTTCAGGCTCCAGATGCAGTGCTCAGTTCCAGCAACTGAGTTTTAAGACTCTGAGATTTTGACCTGGAACATCCTCCCACCCCCCTAAGATTTGGAATCTCCTTGCCATGAGTCTGAGTTATTAATTTCATTCAAGATCCAATACTACAAACACAATTTTCTTCTTTGAAAAAACATTTTCTTAGCCTTATTTAAATGTGTGCATAGATCATTTACAAAGTGAAGAACAATGTGAATACAAAAAGTTTAATATTCATTTACTTGCTTTTCTGTTCTACGAATAAAGGTTGAAAAAAAAACTTCCTTTATAAGCTGATAGTGAATAATAATACTTTAAATACAGTTTCCCACTTTCTACTCTGGTGAAAGTTTAATATTCATTTACTTGCTTTTCTGTTCTACGAATAAAGGTTGAAAAAAAACTTCCTTTATAAGCTGATAGTGAATAATAATACTTTAAATACAGTTTCCCAATTTATAATCTGGACACTTCATAATATAAGGGTGTCTCTGTGTGTGTATGTGATCCATTTTCCTTCCTCCCTCCACCTCCCTCCTCCCCTGCACTTGAACCACAGGATGATTAGAAAGAGCTTTGTGAAGTCAGAATTTTGCTAGTGGCTGTTAAATGAGCACCAGCATCCAAGTTGGTAGTATCACATGATGATTGACCTAAGAATTTTTGCTTCAGTTGTATTTGTCAAGAATGTAATGGACACTTGTAGATCTGTAGACACTGAACTCATCATCTCTGTGATTTATACATTTAGATTCCTGAAGTCTCTCTTCAGGAAAATGCTAACAGCTTAGAGTTTACAGAGGTACTACAGGAGACAGATTGTGCTTGTATCTTTTTCCTTTTGTGGACTTGAAGAAGGTATCAAGAAATCTACAAGACCAGGTAAAATATTCTCCCCATAGAAATATTTTTTTCGTCATCTAAGTGACAAATTATTGAAAGTGTATGATTAAAACATTTGAAACAAGTACCCGAGGACACAATTTTGTCCTAATTTCTCTTAAGTTATTGGAATACCATTTATTTATTTCAAGTTAAATTTGGTTTTAATGGTTTAGGATCAATTTATATATTAACGATCTTTCATTGGTCAATTTGTTATGTAACATTTTGGCAACTTCTGCAAAATGACATTGCCAAATGGTAAAAATAAATAATTATACTGTACTGATTCATATTTAAGAAATTAATTGCTTTTCCAAATTAGTACTGGAACCAATGTGATAAAATTCAGACAGTACATTCTTTCTTCATATTATCTAAGATAACTAAATAGAATTATTTTGAACAGTAAATATTTTTAAGTCAGCTCCCAGAAGTAATAGTTTTAGTCTATTGTTGCAGAAAACTAAATACCTCATGACATCATAAAGAATAACACATTTATTATGGCATGATCTTGCACGGGCTACATCTACTTCAGCAGATGCATGAAGTGTTAAGGGGCAACACATACCGGTATATGTCCATGCATATATAAAAACCAGAGGTAAAACAAAACCCCGGCTTTGGTAAGCTGATTAAACTTTCTAATGTGATGGGCAAATTTGACTTCTATTTTAGCTTTGATATTTATATCATTTTTACGAATGCGTCCTAAATGGTTATACTGATAAAAGTAATAATTAAAGTATTTCAATAGCTGTGTCTTCCATGGTCAATGAAATCTTTGGATACCATGTACAGAGTTAACATTTGCTAGACTAGCACACAAATTTCTATACTTACTGTTTATTGTCTCTCCTAATGTTTTTAATTGTTTATTGGTAAAATTAAAATATTAAAAATAAAGATATTACACTTATGCTGGTTCGTATCTATACTCCCATGATGAAACTAATCTTCTGATCTTTAGATCTTTGGTACTCTAAATCATTAAAAATAGTATTAATGGAAAAAGTTACAGATAAAATACATAAAATACATGCATAACAAACTATTTTAATCCAATTTGTGAAACATTCAGATCCAATTGACAGACATATTGTCTTCAACAGTAATGAAAATTTTGTGGAGTGAAGATGAATGAGCTTTTCAAACAGTGGGATTTAGAGGGGAACTCACAAATCCACCCTTTATTTTGGTTAAGGTATATTCTCTAGAAATTTTGGAATATTTTAAATGTTAATATGATAGTTTTAATTATTCCCAATAACAAAAAAAATTCTAGTAATTTCTAGTATTCTAGTATTGTATTTTTGATACTTAACAATTTATTAAAAAAGCTTTAAGATATCTTAGGTTTTCTCTAGAATTATAGTATCTGCCTTTATGTTTTATTTTGTTCTATCTTAGTTTGTATGTAATTTAATAGAATCCGTATTTCAAAAAAGAAGCAATGTAAATCAAATATAGTCAATCTGCACGGCTTTATTTGATAAAAAATTAAGATATTTAGCAGTATGAATACATTCTTATTGTATTACTGGTCTTTGTCATTATCTAACATCAGTTGCTTTGGAACCTTTAATGATTGAGGGCTATTTCTAAATAAGATGGGTAAGAAAATAAGACAACTGAATAAGTTATATGGAACTATAAGCATCCTACAATAGTTCTATTTTTTGTTAGAATTTCAAAATAGTTGAATTACTCAGAATATTACCTATCCTGGTGACAAATGCTTTTCACCTGAAGTGTTAATGAGTTGTTAAAATTCAGGCAACTGTAAAATTTGTCACAGAGTTTGTGACAATGGAGCATAGAAGAAAAACATAAGCTTTTTGCTGGTATTGAAGTATATTCTATTTTTTCTCTAAAATAATAAGTTTGAAGACTGACTATTGTTCTTGCGTGTTCATACTGTCATCTGCTCCATATGACTGCACAAATACTGAAATTAAATATAATTGGTGAGTATATAAAATTTCATATGTTTTGAATATTAAACATTCAGCAAAAATTGGATAATATTTGACATTAATAATTGGAAAAGAAAACAATTAGGAGCAGGGGTGGGTTCCAACTTACCTCGCTGCCGGTTCGCTCCCTCCCGCGCCGCGTGGGCGTGCCTCGTGGGCACAGTAACAAAAAATCCCCCCCCAAAAAAACAAAGCCAAAAAAAAGATGGCAACCACATGTACAGTGCTGGAAGTCGGCTTCTGCGCATGCTCAGAAGGGAAAAAAAAAATTCAAAAAAAAAATAATTCAAAAAAATTTTTTTTTTAAAAAGATGGCGGTCCTCACGGACCGGCACCGACCGATCCGGTTTGTTGACATCATCATGATGTCACCAGCAGGTCGCTACCAGTTCGGGCGAACCGGGAGGAACCCACCCCTGATTAGGAGAAAGTTTGAAAATAAACCCATTCCAGTTCTGTCTTTGATCTAAAAATGGTTTCAAAACTACTCAAAAAACAATGACAATCTCTAGTCATAGGAGAATTATTCACATGAAAGGATTCTTTCTTTGAAATTCTAGCAATAGCAATAGCACTTAGACTTATATACCGCTTCATAGTGCTTTACAGCCCTCTCTAAGGGGTTCACAGAGTCAGCATATTGCCCCCAACAATCTGGGTCCTCATTTTACCCACCTCGGAAGGATGGAAGGCTGAGTCAACCTTGAGCCCGTGAGATTTGAACCGCCGAACTGCAGCTAGCAGTCAGCTGAAGTAGCCTGCAGTGCTGCACTCTAACCACTGTGCCACCTCGGCTAAACTTTTTCACCATTCCTTATTTTGATACATATTAAAGCATTTTAGAGTCCTTGCGAACTTGCCTTAAAAAGAATGACAAATAAACCAAAGCAATTGCATTTTTAAAATAAGACAACGGATTTTTTTAAAATTTTCTAATAATTGTACAGGTCTCACACATTATTTGCCTTATTTTTAACTAATTTAAGTAGTGGGACACAAGCTTTTGAATTTAGATCAGTGGGAAAGAGAACAACTAGAGTCATTTCAAGATCTTTCTTCTTGGGCTGCTTATTTTTTATAGCCATTAGTACATAAAAACCATTTTGGAAAAGTGTGTTGATGCAAAGGAATGATTACAATCTTGGGATAAAGAAAGATAAGATTGGGAAAAAATTTATTTAGCAAATGAATCAAATTCAAATTCCAGAACCTGTCAGAAATTTTGAATAACTACCTTGGGGGCCATGTCCCATTCATGGACTTTCATAATTTCAGACAAAGGAAACACCTTTTGTCCAAGAACAACGAGGACATTAAATCATGACACACCTAGTAACATCTAAACAGCAAAAATTTCAATCACCAAAATTATTCAAAGGACCAAGATATAAACGCAGGATGAGATGTGTGAAAGCAATCTAAAGATATGACAGTTTGGGGTAAAACAGAACTGTCAAAGCAAACTCTTGTTGTGTTTGCTGTTTGCACAAATGCTGCCTTTATTTGATTTTGTTTTGGGTTTCTTCTGTATTACTCCTTGCACTTTGGGTGCAAATGACCATGCGTTGTTAGAGTTCTTGATTAAAACAACAACAACTACAAACCATGGATTTTAGAAAGGCTGATTTTCATAAAGTGAGGGAAATAATGAGTATGTCAAAGGAAAAAAAAACAAAGGCAAATGTGGTGTCTTGGTGAGGACTTCTTGAAAAGGGAATTTAGGATACCAAAGTCTCAATAAGGAAGAAAACTAAGAGACATCTAAAGAGGCAATGTGGTTGAATAGGCAGCTCACAATACTGTAGCATTGAGTCAAAAGGAGGATGTTCATTGGAAATGAAAATAGAGCTAATTACCAACCAAAGCTCTGAAGATTTGGGTTATAAATATAGAAATATAATTATATATAAATATAAGATTAGGAAAGAAAAGGTGGAGAATGAGCTAGGACTTGCAAAAGAGAAAAATCCAGAAAGAGGGGTTTCTTCAAATATGCCAACTGAAAGAAGAAAACAAAGGAGATAATAAATTCACTGCTTAATCCAAACAGGGAAATCTTAATATATGACCAAGAGAGAGTAGAGGAACCTAATGCCAATTCTGCATTTTTCTTTACAAGGAAATGAATTGGGCAGGATTTAAGTAACTTAGCAGATACAGAGTCTAACCAAATACATTATGGCATTTGCTTTTGCGAGCAACAGCTCTCTTTATTAAATGCATATAATGGATTTGCTATTATAGTATTTTAAACACAGAGTAGAAGAGGGGGAAGGGGTGGAGAAAAACAAGGTGAGATGTTAATGGATTTACATAATAGTGGAGATTGAGAGAAAGGCTGAACATTAGTTTATGCAAAATGGGCTAAGAATCCACTGTTGTTGTTCAGGTCTTCTGTAATGGATTTGATTATTTTTAAAAATGTTTTGTATTGTAATTCGGTCTGCAGAGTGGGTGGTGAAGTTTCTCTTTGAGCCACTTTAATCATGAAGTGTCCCCAGGAGCTGAAATGTTGCACCTTTGTCTTGTCACTGTTTGGAGCTTCCATTTATGTCCAATTATTCTCTTGCACAGAATAAGACTAGTTTCTCCAGTATAAAATCTATAGGAGCATTATTGGCAGATGATGACATACAATATATCATGTTAGAGCAGTGCTTTTCAAACTTGGCAACTTTAATATGTGTGGATTTCAGCTCCCCAAATTTCCCAGCCAGCCAGCCTGAAAAACACTATTTTAGAGGATGAGCATGTGAAGGTGCCCTTAACAGTATAGGTTGGGGCTTGCTATGGTGTTGTTGGCATAATTATGGGGCAGAGTTGGCATCTGTCATGAGCCACAATTCAATTTCAGAATTTGACTCTGATACTGACAACATTGTTTCAGCTGAGCTTGTGGATTGTCAACCTCGGGAGTCTTCAAGTCATGATTTGAAGAGGCTGATCAACCATAGGCGTATCCTGATCAGCTGGAGCAGTCGGATGATAAGGCATGACCCCAAAACCCCAGGCCTCCCCACATTCAGTGAGGAGCAGAGCAGCACTCTCAATGAGGCTAATTACTACGCAAAGGGCAAGGCCTAAGTAATTGCAGCTAGCTGTCTGCAGAGAGATTTATGTAGCTACTTTGCCTTCTGCCTTTTTTTTTTTGAAACAACTGTTCAGAATTCCAACTCATGATACTTGTTCTTGTCTTACCTCACTCTTGAACCCTTGACTAATGGACCAGCTGATTACCAAACTCAGGTTTTGAAACTTCAAAACAAAACAAAACAAAAACAAACAAACAAAAAAAACCTGGACCACTCTATTGTTGCTTGAATTTCAAATGGATTTATTCAGGCAAGCACTCTTTGCACAAACCTTGATTTATGATCTTGTCTTCGGTTATCTGAATAGTAAATAACTCAGCTCCTTAGCAACTGTGTCTATGTGTATATGCATATGCAACCTGAGATAGAGCAATATCTGGGTTTGTTGCAGAATTTAGTCCCCATGTTTGTGTTGTCTTGTTGCCTTTTACTACCAGTGATAGATTATTTTAAATTGGGTGAGTCCAAGTATATGTTCAGTATAGAGCACAACTTATTGATGATATTTTTGAGTGGACAATTAGTTCTGTTCTGTCAGTATTTTACATTGGTTTGCCTGTCGCTCTGTGATTTGTCTTTTGATTTCATTGGTGGATATTTTAGTTAGCTGAATACCCAACTAAGATTTAGGTTTAAGTAAGGCAGGCTTTGTATCTGCTTATCTTCCTAAATGAAGCTTAACTTTTTCTTTATGCAAATACAAGCCTCAAAAATACATTATTAGTAATGTTAACTCTTAATGTTATTGATTCTCTCTCTCCACATGTTCATTCTATTATATAAAACTTCCTGTTACCCATAAAAAGAATTTAGGGGCCATAAGTGCTCCTCAGGAATAGGTTGCGTAATCCTGCAGTAGTAGGAATGGTACAATATATCAAGAAACACATACATATTTATATATTGGCATCTTGGACACCTCTTTGAACTTAATAACTTTCAGTGAAGAGGATTTATATTTTCAGCTGTGAGTTATGAACCCAGTCTTTGTCAAATGATATGTCATAGCCAACATTTACATGCTGCTAATAGAAATTACAATGAATACACTGAAATTTTTTAAAACTTAGATAATTCCAAGAAAGTCTTCAACCACAGATTCTGCTGGAACTAAACATTAGAGTTTGGTCCACAGAATTAAAAAAAACCCTCTTCAACAGGATTAAAAAAAGAGGGGAACTTGCAGCAGAAGATTAGATTTACTTTATTTAGTAAGCAAGATAAACAAAGCTTTTTTTAAAAGCTATTTTGACTTCTGAAATTTTTCCTGGAGTGCTCAAATAATGATATGATTGTATATGATTCACATGGACATTCCAAGAAGCCTTGAAGAGGGGGAGCATTTGGTAAAGAACTTAAAGCACAGTTTTCTGATCTGACATTTTTCTAGTGGTTTCACTTTAGAATAGATATATTTAGACACATGTTTATGTTTAAATATTGAAAAATATTTAAACTATGAATTTCAGAAGTTTCTGGTGAGGAAATGGAAAACTCCTAGTGAGGATATGGTGAATTGATATCCTGCAGAGTAGTGGGAGACATTATGATTAAAAATGGCAACTGGATGCTGGATCTGGACTGCCAAAATCTCTCTAGAGAAAGAAGAGATGTTCGAGATCACACACACATACTCTGGGCAGCTACTTTATGTGATTAGATAGCAGAAACCAAGGTTTTTGTGGCACTTGAAATCAGCTGGAAGTTGCAGGATTTCATTGAGTTTATGATCATTAATGTGCCTCCATGGACTCAAGATTCAACAAAATCTCACTTCTTAATCATTTTGGATTTTACTTTTTTAAAAATTTGTATTACATTTTAAACATTGAGAACATTCAGAACCAAAGTTTTATCATATTCAGTGGGTGCCATTTTTCTTCAATTGTTTAAGAAAGAAGATTACAAGTTTAAGATTTTGTAAAAAATTTCCATTTTGGAATACAAAGCAAAAGGGTGATGAGAGTATTGATTTAGAAAGTTTTAAACAGATTAAGGGTTTAGATGGACTTGAACTAAGATTTTGAAGTTAATTAAATGAATCCTTCTTGTGGGAAATATTCTATGTCGACATCTAGATAACTGTTAAGATGACTTTGTAAGTTAGTCACTAGAGGAAACCAGAAGGAAATGGCTCTGTTGAGATTAATATTTTTGGGCATTGAAAATAATTTTAATCATTAAAATTACCTGCCACGATAGATAAATTAGATGGTGTTATGGAAAAGGAACAGGTTTTATCAAATTAATTTGAAACCAAGTTAAATGTGGATTTAAAAATGTATAAGCAGCTGAAAAAAGATGAAACAGTGGACACACTAAAAGACGAACCATTGGATATACAAGTGAAACCAGCTATTGTTTAACAATTAAAAACAACATCCAAATACTAAATGAGAAGAGTGATATGGATAGCTTTTTTATATTGTATTTACAAAGAGTTTGTTAAAATTGTCAACAATTCGTGAGAATCGACAGAATATGAAGAGTGACATGGATCTTTATACTGAATCTACAAAAAGGATTTGCTAAAGTTGGCAATGAGAGCATAAAAAGAAAACAGATGTTTAGATAGTATTTGAGGAGACTAAAGATTGTTCTGAGAAAGGAGAAAGAATACAGAATTGATTTATTTGATCAAGGCTAAAATAAATGGATTGCTATTTCTGGCAATGTTTAATGGATCAGGACAATGTTTTAAAATTTTTAATGCTGGTCTGTGTCTGTAATAAAAATTGAATTGAATTGAATTTTAAATGTTGAGATAGGGAAAATTTGTTTAAATAGAAAATGAAAATAAACATAAAAGGAAGGATTCAAAGTGGGTTTGTTAGATTTGCAATAGTTAGGTTGTTACTTCTGAATCTTAATGGACCTTTGCCAATTAAGATTGAGTGATGAAATTTTAAAGACTTGTTTTATAGAGAAAGGGATGGTATGTGGGATGAAAGGATGATTGATTGTATTTTAAGAGATAGAGATAAGCTGATAATGTTTACTATATATGGTGGAGGCAAAGTTTCTTTTTTCTCATTTTTCTTTTTTGTCTTTTGTAGTTTGTATTAGTTTTATCTATATGTTATTTTTAATAAAAATATTATATAAAGAAAAAATAATCTATACATTTTATGTAGATTTTAAAAATGTGCAGCTTATTGCAGGAGATGTGAGTGGTTATATGTTTATAAATCAGCATATGCAAAAGTGATACAGAATAGAAATGGATCTAAATTATTGCTTATTAGAATTTTCCCTAACTTGTACATCTTGCCCTGTATATATGTTGAGAATATAGTTTCCAGATTTCCCATCTAGCATAGCCTAATCAAGCATAGTCATTGGGAATTATTGTAGTTGCACTCTTTTGAAAGATAGCTGATTAGAGAAGTTTGTGATCATGGAGTGTGTATGTAATATATAGAAAGAAGAGCCTGAGAAATATTTTCTAAATGGAATGCTTTAGCAGCCCTTTTGAGATTTAAGGGATTAACTCATAGCCACCAATTAGAAGTTATTGTTAAATCCTTTTAAAAGCAGAAAGCAGTTAGTGTTAATCCTGATGATTAAAAATATCTGTTTCACATTGCAACCATTGATGAAGAAAAACTGCAACAATTTTCAGGAATGTTACACAATTTTTAACACTGATTGGAATATAAAATGTGAGGCCAAATAAGTGAATTAGGCATGATATTTAACAGATATTAATTGAAGGGTCACAAACATTGCATTGCTATTTGTTAATTACTCTATTTTCTCTCAAATCTTGGTATGCCACCTCATCATGGCACAGGTGGGGGAGGGACAGTGTGGTGTTGTTGGAGAGATTAGTGAAGAATGCCAGGAATGTAAATCAAGAGGGTATAATTCCAGAAGGGGCACCCAAAGTGTAAAGTTCCTTCCTACTGCCCAGCTAAATCAAGTAGGCATCAAGCAGGTAGTGATATATGAAGGTAGTGATATATGAAGATGCTGCATGATCTCTTCAATGATAACATGAAACAGATCATTTAATACCAGGGTTTCAAACTCGATTTCATTGAGGGCCGCATCAGGGTTGTGTTTGACCTTGAGGGGCCAGGGTGGGCGTGGCCAGGGTGGGTGTGGCCAGCTCAACATCACTCGTGTTGGTGTCTGTGGTGGCCCAAGCACTCTGCCAGCAAAAATGGGCTCCCGAGGTCCATTTTCGGCTGTGACGGCCTCCTGCAACCCTCTGCCAGTGAAAGTGGAGCTCAGGAGGGCTCCGTTTTCACTGGCAGAGAGTTGCAGGAGGCCGTTGCAGCTGAAAACAGAGCTCGGGAGCCCGTTTTTGCTGGCAGAGGCACCGCGGGCCAGTCCTTCACTGTTTCCAGGGTGGCCCCGTGGGCCAGATCTAAGCACCCCATAGGCCGTATCCGGCCCGCGGGCCTTGAGTTTGACACCCCTGATTTAATACTATGTAGGGAAGGCAATGGTCAGCCATTCTTTCATTTGCAAGAAAATTATATGGAAATGCAATATAAAATGTTTGACAATATAGAGTTGGATGAGAGGCTGCCTCCCATTGGATGGCATTCAATATGTTACTGGAGATCTTTTATAGTTCTAAGAGATTCCATTAGAGGTCATATTTTGTCCAAGAATCTTTTCCAACACTAGATAGTATAGGATATTGTTAATTACTTTAATACCCACACATCAATATTCCATTTTCTGCAAGTGCAATGGTTTGTATTCAAGTGGTCTCACTTCCTTCATTTACCTAGGATTTCCGTCTTGATTTAACTATACCTAATTCCCACTTTTAAAATGCTATTTAGTTAATAGAATAGAATAGAATTGAATTCTTTATTGGCCAAGTGTGATTGGACACACAAGGAATTTGTCTTTGGTGCATATGCTCTCAGTGTACATAAAAAAAGACAAGATACATTCGTCAAGAATCATAAGGTACAACACTTAATGATAGTCATAGGGTACAAATAAGCAATCAGGAAACAATATCAATATAAATCGTAAGGATACAAGCAACAATGTTACAGTCATGCAGTCATAAGTGGGAGGAGATGGATGATAGGAATGATGAGAAGATTAATAATAATAGTAATGCAGTCTTAGTGAATAGTTTGACAGTGTTGAGGGAATTATTTATTTAGCAGACTGATTGCGTTCGGGGAAAAACTGTTCTTGTGTCTAGTTGTCTTGGTGTGCAGCACTCTATAGCGTCGTTTTGAGGGTAGGAGTTGAAACAATTTATGTCCAGGATGCGAGGGGTCAGTAATTATTTTCAT
>QLTV01001997.1:951597-977290 GCA_003457575.1 Thermophis baileyi
CTCCCTCCCTCCCTCCCTCCTTCCCTTGTGAGAAGAGATTTCTCATGCCCAAATTCCTAGCAGTTCAATTTCTCATACCCTGAAAAACTGATAGCAACATACGGAAGGCTGTTCTTTTTCACGTGCTTATTCAAGAATTGCTCACAACTTGACCTGGAGCAGTGGAGATGCCGCCCCACTTTTGCTTTAAATCTAGTGGATAGCAATTCCCAGTGATTTTTACATGGTGAACTTTTTAGTGTAGGAACATAACATTTGCTAATGCTTCCTAGGAGAATACTACAGCTACCGATGATGCTGGATAAATAAATAATGCTCTTAACATGGGCAGATGTTGGTTTATTACTTCCAAGAAGTAAAGACTGTTAAATATAATGGGAATGGGTCAGCAGTGGGTTTTAAAACCCATTGCTACCGATTTGCGCGTGCACGCGATGCTTCTGCACATGCGCAGAAGCATCCCAGGCGGGTGGGCGGAGCTTCCTGCTACCGCCACTGCTACCGGTTCTAAGAACTGGGCTGAACCGGGAGCAACCCACTGCTGGAATGGGTTGATGTTTTTGTGCCACATATATTGTAACTGGATCCACTTTGCACAGATTTAATTTACACATTTCTTTTACCAAAATACCAGCTTAAATGTGATGTATGCCTGCCACAAGAGGTCAGTGTATGCTTATTTGTTTGTAAAAATACACATTGTTACCCATCATACCATAATGTAGGTGAAAGAGATTACAAATTCCGTATTTCATGCCTTTTACGGTGATTTTTGCTGTGGATCATTGCTTAAAGGTATATATAATGCTGCTTTGTAAGGTGGATAAGTTAATCAAATATTTAGCAATGGGGATCAATTCAAGAATTGATCAGTTCAATTGTTAACTCATGTACAACTGAGAAGTCTGGCATATAACTGGCTTGGACCATGTTTTCCAAACTCACTCTGTGCTTTGTAGTTTCTTTTCACTCAAAGATAATTGTTTTGAGTAGAGCTCTTTCCTCCTCTTTCTTCTCACTTGATCACATTGCTTCAAGAAATAGTAAAGCCTGTCAGGATTGCTCCTTGGATGAAGGGGACAATGGGACCTAGGGAGGACATCAGAAAGTAGAGGCAGAAATAGGATCAGAGATAGTCCTTGACTCATGACTGCAATTTGGACTGGATTTCCGATTGTAAATCATTATGGACATAAGTCAAGGCTACCACATGACTGGCCCCAGTTTTACAATATTTTTTTGCAGCTGTTGTTAAGTGACTCATCACGGTTGTTAAGTGAATCCATGATTGTTAAGCAAATGCCACGGTTGTAAGTGTGAAATCTTTTTTAAAAAATGTCCCCTCCCCCGCAATTCAGCAAAAAACATTGCAAATAGTGGTCATGTGACCGTAGGATGCTACAACCAGTTGTAAAGGAAAGCCAGTTTCCAAACACCTGTGTGGCATGACATTTTAGATAGCCTTTATAGCTTTACAGGACATGAAGCACCTGCTCTGGGCCTGTAATAATTTTGGTTATTAAGTGACTGGTCATAAATTGAGGACTACCTGTACTTCCCATGACTCCTTGCAACTCTTGCAATTCTGATTTCTGATCCATAACCCGAGTCTTCAGTGGCATGACCACTCCCAAGCAATAGGATGAAGGACTGAATGGGACCGGAGCAAGTGATTAAGGACTGGGTGCTCTCGGTGAATGAGCTCTCTTGGACATCTGGGTGAAGATAGCTGCTAGGAACTTGTGTCATTCCTCTGGTGGGAATGCAATAGAAGTAGTACATCCGTCTTGGCTCTTCTTGACCTCTCAGTGGCATTTGATACCATTGATCATGGTATCCTTTTGTGCCGACTCTGGAAACTGGGCGTGGGGGGCACTGTATTGTACTGATTCTTCTCCTTCCTCTGGGGCTGGTTCCAGTCAGTGTTGATAGAGAAAGAGATCTAGTCCAAGGCTCCTACTTTGTGAGGTGCCTCAGGGCTCTGTTCTCTCTCCCCTTCTATTTAATATTTACATGAGGCCGCTGGGTGAGGTGATCCATAGGTAAGATATCATCAACATGCAGATGACACCCAGGCCCCTTGAGTGATGCTATGGATGTCCAATTTCAGTGTGCGGAGGCTGTTGGAGATTGGATGGGGAAAATGGGCTCCAACTCAACCCTAGCAAAAGAGTGGCTGCGGGTATTTGGACCCCTCCCCCTCAATATAAGGTTCTATTATCTCTGGTTCTAGATGGGGTTACACTGTCCCAAACAGACCCAGTGTGCAATGTGGGGGGTCCTCCTGAACTTGCGGCTCTTGTTCAAAGAGCAGGTGACAGCCACAGTTAGGAGGGTTTTTGCGCACTTTGGTGTGCCAGTTGTGCCCATACCTGGACCGGGAGGTCCTGCTAACAGTAACTCATGCCCTTGTAACCTCCAGATTAGACTACTGTAATATGCTCTATATCAGGCTGCCCTTGAAGACCATTCGAAAATTCCAACTGGTGCAGTATGTGGTTGCGCGAGTAGTAAATGGTACCAGATATATGGCACATGTAACACCATTCCTGCATGAGCTGCACTGGTTACTGGTGTGTACAATTCAAGATACAATTTAAGGTGCTGGTAATTACTTATAGAGCCCTACATGGCATGGTACCTGAGGAATTGCCTTTTTTCAAGAGTCTCTACCTATCCAATTAGGTTAAGCAGAAGTCCGTCTTTTTCCACACTGGCCCCTGTGTTATGGAACATCTTCCCTTCAGAGATTAGAATGGTCCCAACCTTGTTAGTCTTGTGTAAGGTCTTAAAAACCTGGCTATGTTCCTGGGGCACCACATGTGCCAATGGCCTTGTTTTCTGCCCATATTACTACCGTAACTGACCAAATATTTTGCTCTTGTGTATGTCAAATTGGATGTTTTTAATGGTTTTTACTGGTTTTACTGTTTCATTCCTTTAAAATGATTTTTAAATTTTTAATTATAATATGTTTTCTGAATTATAAGCTGCCCAGGTTAATTGACTGAGATGGATAGCTAGAGAAATGGAACAAATGAAGTGTATGGCTTACCAGCTTATGTAAAAGAAATATAGTGCATAAAAATGGAAGCTCCAATGATTCATAAAAACATTACTTTTTAATATATACCTGTTGTGCATTTTATTAAATTAACTCAACATATTACCAATGGAGTATTATTAAAATAATACTTTGCATCGCAAGAAAACCCAAGAATGACCAAACCAGCAGTTGTACTGATATTTTTTATGACAAATGGATGTAGGTCAATTTTTCTATTAAAGAAAAACACATTGAATTAGCACAGAAGAGATGAAAATGAGTGTTTAATTTAGTCTGCATCCTTTTTTTTAGAACAGAAAACGCAATTCATCTGGTACCAGAACTATGTACCTGGACAACAAAGATGATGGTGCAATTACCAGAAACGTAGATATGGAATTGGACTCCCACCACATGGATATTCTTGGAGATGGAGCAACAGAGCCAATTTCTTACAATGTCAGCAAACTGAAGCTCTTAAAGGAGATCATGATTGGTCAGGGAGCATCACATCAACCCTATCCAAGAATTGCACAAGAGCCAGACCAGTGTACTTTGGGGAAAGATTTCAGTCCTCTCACTATGCAACAAAGGTAAGAAACCCAAGAGGAAACTAAATATATCCTTTTCCTTCTGATGGATTTGTTCGTTGGCTCAGGAATCCATATATGTTTTATTTAACATCTTCCCTACAATTAATAGCAACTGTGGGAAAAAAAAGCTTAGCTGAGGAACCAAAACAGACAATTGCTGCGAAGGGATGGACTCTCAGCAGGTTTCAGAACTAACACATGGTTTTATTTTTGTGCCTCTATTTTCAAGGATCTTTTTGTCTTCCTTGGCTTTGTATTTAAACAAAACATTCATATGACACACAAAAAACCCTTTATGCAAATAAAATTATGCCAAAATTGTTAAATCAAAAGTTTACAGGACCCAGTTCTGTAATTATGGGTGATAGTTTAGGTGATTAAGTTAAGGCATGAAGCTGCAGTTATGATAGTAATAATGGTGTTTGTTTATTATTCATTTCATTAGCTGGGTGATGAGTGTGTAAAAATAATTTGATGCCATCAAGTGAGACACACAAATACAAGAATATCCCAAAAGCCATTTTGCTTTTGCTTCTTTTATCTTTACCAGGTTTTGTTTGTTTAATTGTATTGGTCTCAGGTGTATACAGCAACTTTTGAATGATTTCTTGAGAGTTGATTCTTCTAGAAGTTTCAGAAAGTGGCAGCAGAAAAGACTATTTTTGACTGTTGTGTCTTCACATATTTTGCTAAGTATAACTCCCATCAACTCTTCCTTACATGACTAACAGTGAATGATTCTGGAAGTTGAGCAACATTAATATAAGTTCATTTCTAGGGCTTTCAGTACATAATATTCCCTTTCTGCCATTTTATCTTAACAAACATGCAGTGAAATAGGTGTGGGCTAAGGCTCCCCCAAATCCCATGAGTTGCATGGCTGAGTAAAAGATTTAAACCTGTACATTTTTAGTCCATGCAATCTTTGCTGACTACTTCATACTGGCTCAATGTTGCATTACCCAAAAACGTGATATAGTATGATATGTCTGTTAGTGTAGTATAGTATAGTATAGTATAGTATAGTATAGTATAGTATAGTATAGTATAGTATAGTATAGTATAGTATAGTATAGTATAGTATAGTATAGTATAGTATAGTATAGTATAGTATAGTATAGTATAGTATAGTATAGTATAGTATAGTATAGTATAGTATAGTATAGTATAGTATAGTATAGTATAGTATAGTATAGTATAGTATAGATGATAGTATGTTAATGTAGAACCTTATGTATTTTAAAACCACATAGGAAAAACATGCAGTTTTTACAACAATTGTAGAATTAATGCTGTACTTTTTTTATAGGGCTGTTTTATTAGCTATTGTTCTTGTTGCACACCATTTTCACTAATTTGTCTGTTGTTCGGTGCTTAGTTGGGAAGAAGTGCATTATAGAAATACAGTGAAATTTGTCCTCAGTGTAGAAGAAAGACGTAGACCTTCTGTAGTGAGGTCTTGATTTATCATGGCACTCATGGGTCAGAGAACCATCTCAGCTGGTTTCTTAACACCATACGATGGAAGGGATAAGTTACCCTGCTGCAGGAGATGTAAGATATATTATAAACAAAGGGGGATCCTGATTTAGATCAAGCTACTGCAGGCATAAACTAGCATGATGAATATGTTTCCAGGCAGACAGTCTCCATTCAGTTCCTGAGTGATGTCTCAGTTAGGACTTCAGTTCCTGAGTCCTATGAATGTCACATACCTGCTGATATAAAACAATGTTCCTTGCTTTACAACACAGAGTCAGATTAAATAACACCAGACAAATAGCCTGATATGTGTATCTTTTATTCAGTGCATGATATACTCACGGGATTTTCTCATACAAGATTTGGCCTTTGCTACTAGCTTGCAAGGCTTGAAAGGAGTAGAGTGATGCAATAAATTCATTTGTCTGGTGACAGAGTTAAATCCAATACTAAACAGAGTGTGCTTCTTCAGATACTAGTTTTACCCCTTTCATTCAGTAATCAATAAACAATTTATGTAGTATCTTTCCGTAACAAGAGAAACAGGAACAAAGCTTATGCTTAGGAAGCCAATAAGATAATATCCTGTGGGGAGATACTCCACCTGCAACTTCCATAGCATCAATATCTCTTGTTATAATTGCTATGGGGATGTGTTTGTTTTCTGTTGTATTTTCCATTTCCCTTACTGATTGTTTAAAATTTAAAGATAGTACTCATGAAGTCCAGGAAAAACATCCTTTTTACTAATAAACTCAGATATAAGTTGGCAAAGTACAATCTCATAAACCTGAACTAAGAGAACAAACTGTTCATTCCTGATCTGTTTGTTGTGATAGACATAAAAGATGCAAACCATTTTTAATGGAGAAATGCTTTCACTCATTCAAAGTGACTGTCACTGAGGATAACTTTTCCCAACCTGTGTGGGCTACCTCTGGAATTCTAACATGCATGGTCAATACTGGCTGAGGATTCTGGGAACTATAACTGTAACTCTTTTAAGAATAGATTGGACAACCACTTGTCTGAAATGGTACAGTTTCCTGCTTGAGCAGTGGATTGGACTAGAAGACCTCCAAGGTCCTTTCCAACTCTGTTATTCTTTTATTCTGAGGGAACAGATTGGAAAAGGCTGATGTAGGAAGATGAATGTAAGATAAATTATTTAGATCATCTTATGCACAATCTCATTATTGCTATCTAGTTGATACAACTCCCTCAATTCCTACATATCATGATTTTGGTTAAAAATAGTCTGGAGTATGCAGGAGTAACATTCCTCCTAAGATATCTGGAGAACATTGACTTGAGGATGAGGGTTCGTTCTCCAAGCTTGTGGGTTGGTTTATGAACATTTCGTTACCAGGCTAGATAACATCTTCAGTGGAGTTTAGGGTATGTCAGTGTCAGTGTTTTTCTGTTTATAAGGGCTTCAGGTGTGGGTGTGTCAATGAGGGTCTTGTGATGGGTCAGATGTGAGTCATCAGTGAGAGTCTTGTGATGGGGAAGTTACATCATGTGATGTCATTGGGAGGTGAAGTGCTGGTTGTGGGGGTTTGCATGGGTTGGTTGGGGGTCGGTGCTGTCTCTGGTTAGCTGTGTGGTTGATTTGGATTCTGAGGGGTTTGTAGGCTGGTTGTAGGTCAATGTGTCTGTTGAGGGAATTGCTTGTGGAGTGCCAGGCTTCGATGAACTCACGAGCATGGTGGGTGGTAGTGTAGCCGATGAACATTGACTTGGACAACACATATTTGGAGACTTAGAGCATACCTGCATTTAGCAATGTAAGCTGCTCCTATCCTGTGTTCATGCCAGCTCGACTCTAAGCTCGTAAGCCAGTTTAAGAAAATCCTGTGAACCGAAAAACCTTGGCAGCAGTTTGCAAAGTTTTCAGTCTAGCTACCACATTCTGCTTTTGGATAATTCCCCTGCTGCTGTGTTTTCTCACTTCTTCGTTCAATGAAAACAACAGCAAATTTCCTTGCTGTTGGTGGGTATTCCTGGATATACATAAAACACACTTTTATGCACACCCACCCACATGCTTACAGTGTTAAATTAAATTAAAGGTAGTATGATAGTTTATTTTATTTATTTATTTATTTTATAAAATTTATATGCCGCCCAACTCCCGAAGGACTCTGGGCGGCTTATTAAGTTAAGATCTTTGCTTTATTAGATAATTTAATTTTGAATGCCCCAGGTTCAAGTTTTTGTTTAAAAACTGAATCGCCACATGGATATAAATACATATTTAGAAAAAGATATTGTTACACATATAAATATTTTGCTCTATTCTAATTTTTTAAGTTTACTGTAGGATTTTTTCCCCACTTTTTTCACATTTTCACGTTTTTTATTTTACACAGTATAATATAATGTTTAAGTGTTTAATTTTCTTCACTTTATTTTTATAAATATAATACATTAAGTCTCCATTCTTCACTTTATTTTTATAAATATAATACATTAAGTCTCCATTCTAAACTATAATTTTATTTTATATTACTATTGTTAAATCATTAAATTGATACTTAGTTTTAATACAATATGATTAACTTTAAAAATGCTAGTTGCAATGTTTTTTGAAGTTTAAATACTAAAAATAAAACAAAAAGATCTTTGCTTAAAGGCCTAGAGAACCGTGCTGATTGAAAACTTGTCCCCAAACGAGTTTTTTTTTTTCTGGAGTAGATACCGTACCATTTGCTCGATTTCCAGATAGCCTTTGCTCTTAAGCTGTAAGGGTAAATAAATGATGCTCTGATCCAGATGGAGAGGAGGATTCAAGGCAACATAAAGTAGAAAAGAGTTATCTGGAAGTGGAGCAGCAAAAAGGGAAAGGACCTTGCTACCCAGTCTTGATGATGAAGTGTGGCTTTGATCTTACTGAATGAGATCAATCCACTTGTCATATTGATCATTTTATTTATTTTTATTTATTTATTTATTTATTTGTCAAACATGTACAAGATAGCAGGTATAGGTATAATCATAAACATAATCAAAGTGAATACAGATAGATGAAGACAATAGGACAGTAGGACAGGGACGGTAGGCACGCTGGTGCGCTTATGCACGCCCCTTACAGACCTCTTAGGAATGGGGTGAGGTCGACAGTAGACAGTCTAAGGTTAAAGTTTTTTGGGTTTGGGGAAGAAACCACAGAGTCAGGTAGTGAATTCCAGGCATTTCTGGAACATCAAATGATGATGATGTCAAAAAACGGATAATCTGGATACTATCATTGCAATTGCCATTCATGCACTTATCCATTCACTAGTATTTTGAGAATAGGTAATTTCTCATACTGGCCTTTTTTATCACTCTTAATTTTCTAAACTTATTTGCTTTTTCCTAAAACAAAAAGGAAGTTAGTAATAATTGCATGCATTTAAAAAAAGGTTTGCAAAATATAGTAGGCATCAGGTTTCTGTTTATTTCAAAAGGATTGAAACCCAACTGAATTTCTAACTGAACAAAGAAGGAAGGAAGGAAGGAAGGAAGGAAGGAAGGAAGGACGGACAGGAGAATAACAGTAGCTCACATTGTTTTGCTTTTTAAAGAATAATGTCATATACTGCTGTAAACACATTTGCGTGTGTGATTGGGCATTGAGGAAGAGAGCCTCATGGTATTATTGCTGAGAGATTTTGTGAATCAGTTCTGCAAACAGGTTCAATAAATAATTAAATAAATAAAAGGAAGCAAAGAATGATGCTAGCACAGTTTTTGAAAGCATCATGCAACTTTTTATTGTTATTTCCAATATATCCTTGTCCATTACCATCAACCCACTCTCAATCTATATGAGGCTTCATGTTCCTTCAGAAGACCTTGTACTTTTGTCTTTCATGTGCTATAGAGTTGTTTGGAAGATGCCATTATTAGCAGATGTGAAATGTACCTATCACATATTCTTCTTTTGTTTTCATTTCCTTTTTTCCTGTTCTTTGTGTGAAATGGCACACATATTGGTGGGATTGTGTAAACCACTTCTCTTACTACTGAATATGATTGTTTTATGGTTGTGGAATGCTGAGATAAATTATAGAGTTTGATTGATACTAAGCCACCTTATGTGTGAGCTCTCTAGAAATAGCTGCCTCACTCAGTTTAAGTCTGGATACTCAGATTACTTAAGGAAATATTCCAGAAATCCACTTCCCCCCATTTTCATATATAAGGAAAACTGTTACTGTTATATTTATACAATATACTGTACAATATGCTTTATATAGTACAGAATCCCTAAAACAGGGCTGTCAAATTCATGGCCCATGGGCCGGATGTGTCACGTGCTGGCCACGCCCACACCCGGTTTAGCGGGGAAAAAGTCAGGATACGTCATGTGATGCTGCTGTGATGACGCGAGTTTAACACCTCTGCCCTAAAACAAAATGTCACCTTAATTTAGTGTATTCTTTCCAAGTTCTTAAGATGATCACTTCACCCACTGTTGATAGTGTATATGTGCTTTTAATTTTTAAAAATAATTTTGCTTCCCATTTTCTGCACCTTCACTAGCAGATAGAGAAGTTAATGTTTCTAAGAATATAGGCAGCAACAGTACCTCATGCAATCATAATGCTAACATGATATGAGCATCAATCCTCTTTAGGATTTTATTGACAACTATTTCATTATGTAACATTCAGAATAAATACTATGAACCTGATTTTAATTACCATTAAGATTGATAATAGAACCAGTAAAGCCAAAATTGTGAGGGAGGGAAGGAAGTGAAATTGGAAAAATAGATTTTTCTTCACTTGTTACTTGTATTGAGGTTAGTTTTATGATAGTATTTGATTTCATGTTACTCAGGATATGTAGATGTGATCAGAAGGACTGTATTTTATGGATTTTCTCAATCTCTCTTAAAATGGAAGCTTTAAATACTGGCTGAGGGTATTGCTTTGCAATATAGAAAATGCATTAGTGCTGGTTTCCTACAAGTGCTGCATTATTTTTATTACAAGCAGTACACTTACACTGTTGATCTAAAAATAGTTGGGTTAACTTAAAAGCCTGCTGACGTTTGACCAAATAAGCTGTGCTAATTAAAAAGATTTATTTACCGTTCATATGCTTTGCCTGGAACCAATAAAGAAAAGGATGCATTTTTTTAAAATTATTAGGTTTTGCTCATTTTCATTGCACTGAGGAATGCAATAGCTGTGCCCCAAATCTGATTAAATACAAATGGGGAGGGGAGGGGGTGGGACAAAAATAGTAAATCCTGAAAGAAGGTTATTTCAACTCTATTCAAGTTATACAGAGAGGATTATATTGCAGATATATTGGTTTTTTTTTATTTAGTCTGAAAACCAAGCATTTCAGCATTCACAAAGCAAAAAATGTAGGACATATTAACACACTGTATGGATCAAGAATGATTCTTTTACACATGTAGAGTGGTGCGTAAAAGTTTGTAAATTTTTAATATTTCTGCATAAATATGAGCTAATTGTGATCTATTCTTTGCATGAGTCCTAAAACTAGATAAAGAGACCCTAATTAAACAAATGAGTCAAAACATTATACTTGTTCATTTAATTAATGAGGAAATGATCCGAAAGTACATATTTAATATATCCTGATTTATTTTGTCAACTAACTTATAACACTTTGTGGATGGGAAATCAGGCAAAATCATTAAGAGTTCATGGATATGGTGGACCCTAGTTTGTTGGGTTTCCCTTGCTTTCAGTTCCTCCAGTATGAAATGATATTCCTTATAACAGAGATGGGTTACTTGTGCTCAGCTGTCTTTTTAAATGTACCCAATGGCATTTTGTTCCTTCATACATTAGGCCTTCTGGCTGCTTCAAGGTGAACAATAGAATGACTGGTGGAAAGACACACATTTTGGGGGTGGGGGTCAACCACAGGGTAGAGAGGAACAGTTGTGTAACATTCTTTGAAAGATGTTATAGGGCAGAGGTCTTCAAACTTGGCAACTTTAAGACTTGTGGACTTCAACTCCCAGAATTCTCCAGCCAGCATAGCTGGCTGGAGAATTCTGGGAGTTGAAATCCATAAGTCTTAAAGTTGCCAAGTTTGAGGACCTCTGTTATAGGGCATCCAAGATGGAAAGAGAAAGATAGAAAATCCATCAGTGTGGCATATTCCAGTTGTTGCATTGGAGAACAGAATCTTGTGGGTGTCAAAAAAATTGGGAGCAGAAAACCTCCTTGTTTTTGCTGTCACATTTTATAACACTGAATGCTTGCTTGGCTAACTTCCCTATTATTCTATAAATAAACTCCACACATTGGGGACCAATATCGTATTGAATCTATTTGGTGTTTAGTCTCCTTTCTAGCTGACTTCTTTAGCTGACTATTCAGGGGTTTTCAGATATTAATTAGATTTGTGTCACTGATGCTGGAGACATGACATTAAAGCAGTCACCGGTGATTTAGATCAACATCTTGTGGTTCTTCTGTGCATATTGTTGTTGGCATCAAATTATTCCAGAAACACTGTGTCTCACATTCAACTTTTAAATCCTCCTTTAAAGTTATGCAAAGTAATTGCATATTGATGCATTTCAGCATACTCCAATATCTAGTCAGGCATTCCTCATAAATCTGGGCTGCGTGCTGGCCCACATCAGCTCAGCTATGCAACATTTAACTCACCAAATCTTCTGCAAGGAATGGATGATGCTTGTCATGCACTTTTTGCTGACCCAAAGCAGAACAAGATACACAGGGGAGCTTTGTGTGTGTGTGTGTGTGTGTGTGTGTGTGTGTGTGTGTGTGTGTGCATATAGCATTGTGATGATAGAATTGCTAGGCAGTAGACATGTTGCAAAAAACAAAAAACACACACAAAAAAACCACAGCGTAGTCCTTATCTGTTCTATTTAAAATTGAGCACAAAGCCCAGAATGCAGAATAAGTGGGAGATGTTAGAAAGGTCAGTGCTTTTCACAATCTAGAGCATCACAGTGGAGGGCTTTGCTTATGCCTCATATATTTTTAGAAATATGCTAATTCTCTGCAGTCAGAAATAAGGCTTAGAGATCAGATGGGTGCCTGTTCCTTGATATACTCAGAAAAACCTCCATTTTAGGCAGAGAAGATTCACTACACTAAGCCTCCAGGCAGCTAGATACAAATCAGTTTGCAAGTTCCATTATTTTCACAGAGAATGCCCATTCACTGATCAGTTTTGCAATGTCAGCTTCATTTTCCTTTCTAAGCCTGTGACTTTCCCTAAATGAAAATCAGTCAATCAGTTTTGGGTTTGCCTATTGTATGAACCTAGGCTTTGTGGTTTGTAAAGTATGATTACTTGCTGCATGAAGTCTAAACCCAGCCAGTTTTGCTTATTTAAGAAATGGTGGCTAAATAAAATAATGAAGTGACACAAGGTATGAAGGCCCAGCAAAGACATAGCCTGGCCAAATACCATTTAACTCCAGCGAAATGTCCATATTGTCTACTCTCAGTTCATACATTGGTTTCAATTCCAGGGCTGCTTGAAGAGTTTAGGGTGGCTCAAAAAGATTTGAAAATGTTGTCTTGATTGTTTTCTTTTCACTAGTTCAGCTGCCCTTGAATCCAACATGATTCCATGCTACAGCTGGCAATAGGACAGTGGTTCTATTGCTCCCGGTTCGGACCGGTTTGGGTAGACCGGTAGCGATGGCCGCTGGTAGTTCGCCAAGCCGCCAGCGATGGCTGGCTGGCCACGCCCCTGAACCGGTCCGGTGGTCGCCGCTCGCTTGCCCTGCAAGCTGATGTCCTGGGACTGCACATGTGGTAGGACATGAGTCCGCACCGGAAGAGGGCTGCGGGAGATGCGGTGCGCATGTGCAGCAGCTCTGGGACATCCGCTTGCCATTTCCGGCCTTTTGGGCCTTTTCCGCTTGCCATTTCCTGCCGCTTTCAGACTCAGCCCCATAGCAGCAGTAGCAGCAGCAGCAGCAGCAGCAGCAGCAGCAGCAGCAGCAGCAGCAGCAGCAGCAGCAGCAGCAGCAGCAGCAGCAGAAGGTAAGGCCGATGCTGGTGGTGGTGGGGGGGAGGAAGAAGCGGAAGGCCACGTGGAAGGCAGGAAAGCATGTCGGGGTGGCGGGGAAGGGAGGTAGCAGCCTACTCCCTTCCCCGCAGCCCTGCCATGCTTGGCAGCCTTCCATGCGGCCTTCCCGGGGGTCCACCACGCCCGCTTGCCTTCCGAGGTCGGCGTCCAGGCCGGCCCGGCCAGTGGGTGGGTGGGTGGCCCTTGGTGGAAATGCAGATAAAGCATGTTGGGGCAGCGTGTCTCCCATGCCGGCTCCGCTAGGCTTGGGGATCCGAATCAGCCCACTGGCTTCCCACCCGGCCACCTGCCTGCTCTCTTTGACCGCCAGCGCCACTCCGGGAATTCAGCTTGCAGAGTCCGGCGCTCTGGGGGAAGGAGGCTCAGCCACGGCGGCGCTTCCTGCCAGTGAAGAAGCAGAGTGAGAGGGGCAGAAGCTGCTGGCGGCCGGCGGGGCAGCAGCCCCCCACATGGGGAGAGGGCCAGGGCAGGCCCAGCTGCACCACCGCAGAGCTTTCCCTTTGGCCTGGGTGGCAGCGCTTACCCAGGTGTGCGGGTAGCCCTTCATCTTCGCCATGTTGCCCCACTTGTAGTCATGCAGCCGGACGGAGCGGGACATGGCATGGGCTGAGGCTGCCCTGGCCGAGCGATCGCTGTGCCTCCCCAGCAACAAGCGCGTCGGGGCCGCCTTGCCCGCCTTCACCGCCTCCGTGCGCTGCACATGGAAGGGGCTGCTGCCGCTGCTCTCGCCATCCTCCCTACCCGCTTGGCTGCAGATGTCCGCCTGCCTGAAGTAACCCCGCCGCTGTTCGCTTTCATTTCGCAGTGGGAGAAGGAAGAAAGCTGAGGGAGAAGTTGGGGAAGGAGGAGGAGGTGGAAGGTTTTGCAGTCACCGGCACAGCAGCTGCTGCTGAGAAGCGGGGAAGTGGCCTTATAGTGGTCCGACCCGGCTTTCAGGCCGGCGGGCCATGGGAAGTCAAAGCGCCGAGGGAAAGGGGGATTGCGAGAGGGAGCCGCCCTCTCTGCGCTGAATTGGGACCATTCGGGGTAGTGTTAGGAATTGGGTGAGCCGAGCTGCAGCTTCTTGCCTTCTTAGCTCAGGGAACGGCCGTTTTCTGCAGGAGGACGACTGCGGCGAGGGGGTCTACCAGCCGAAGTACAGCTCCCCCCCTTTTTTCCTTTTAAATGAAAAATCTAGTGTTTTGAGCCGGCACGGGTAGAAGGCTGCCTTTTCTACAGCATCCCCCTCCCTTCTTTGGATCGCCCTGCAGGGGGTGGGGCTCTGCCTTTGCAGAAACGGGGTGGGCGGTTTGTACGGAGGATTGGCAGGGGGGGGGATGTGTGCCCCTCCAGGATGGAGAGCGGGGCAAGAGAAGGCTCCAAATTTCACTTGGGCAGTCAAGCCAGATGGCGGAGAGAAATTCAAAGCGTTGGGGGCTTCAGAAGGGCAAAATGTGCTTCAGAATGTGCAGCTCCTGGATCTAACAGTGAGTGACGTGAGTGACGTCAAGTTGGCCACGCCCACCCAGTCACATGACCCCCACCAAGCCACGCCCACAGAGCTGGTAGGGAAAAATTTCACATTTCACCCCTGCCCTGGAGTCTGTGATATCATCACAGGGGGTCCATAAGACTTGAAGAAATGTTATGATTTAAATCTTAAATCTTAGGGGTCCATAGCCATGGTCAATAGCTACAAAAAGTATTTAAAGGGGCCCGTGGTGAAGAAAAGGTTGAGAACCACTGCAATAGGATATTTTATGCAATTCAATCAAGTAAGTTATTCTTCATGAATCTGGATAAATGGTCCATATCAGTTCAACTGCACAACTTTTGTCCCATCAAGCCTTCCATAAGTAATGGATGATCTTGTCAATCTTAGCTAAGTTTGAGAATTTCCCTTTCTCCCTTCCTTTCAGCAAATTTGAATTTACTGCAATGCTTGTGCATCCTTCTGCTAGGAATAGTTTGTGAACATGATTAAAGTTCTGTCTAAATCCTTGAACTAGTTTATTGAATTAGTCTTTTAAAAGAAAGTATAACATGATGAATGGACTGGGAATCGAGCTTGCTTTTGATTCATACTCAGCCAGTTGACACCTGACAAGCAACGAATATTGGGTTAATTTATTAATGCTTAAAATAATTGGTTTATAATTAGGTGATTTTGTATCATCAGTTGTATTTAAATGCTTTCTTAGGAGCAAGCCATATCTGCCAACACTTTCTGCAACTGGAGAATAAAAGCAACCAAATTATTAAGAGAGAGGGAATAGATACTAATAATCTAATTTAGCATTTTTTTTCTCCAAAGGCTGTTGCATTGTGTGAATATACTGAGGAGTGTTATGAAAGAGAAGCATTTTTCCCATTCTCCATCTTCATCCCAAAGGATGGACATACACAGAAAAGTCCTAAACTGTAGGAGAAGGACTGGCAGGGGGAGAAGTGAAAAGAGGAATGAGTTTAGAATTGTTATGAGCATCAAGCAAACGTAGTCCAACCCCTCAAGTGTTGTTGACCCTTATCTGATTCTAACCAGGTGCTTACCATAAATTGAGAAGATTCATGTGCTTTTAGCAATAAATAAGTTAATTTGAATCTTCACATGTGGACCTGGTTTTTCACACCTGACATAACACCTTCCCTACTTGTTGTCTTCCAGATGTGTTGGATTCATGTAATCCTTGGTTGAGATGGGAAGAACCTTCCTGCTTGCTAGTTCTGAGCATTCCTATAGCAAAACGTCTTGTTTTCTAATGCCTTGTGAATAGCATTTTGGTGGCCAATAGCCATGGAGAAGAACATTTCTGCCATAATAGTTATACCCACCTATAAACATTGGAAAACAGTCTAAATTTTCTCCTCAGTCAGAAATGGTAGAAGGCATAAGGACTGGCTTTGAAAGAGAGGAGGAAGAACTGCTACCAAAACAATGGTCAGATAATAGAGACTTGAGAAATGTTTCACTAATTTGAGAAAAAGTCTTAAACAGGTGCCTCCCTAATTCACATGGACAGAGGTGGGTTCCTGCCGGTTCGGACTGGCTCTATAGAACCGGTAGTGGGAATTTCCCCCCACTTGCTGAACCGGCAGTGATGGCCGGCTGGACACGCCCCCGAACCGGCTCTCTCGGCAGCACCATAGGCGGCGCCATCTTGTTTTTTGCTTCTGTGCACGTGCAGAAGCTGTTTTTTGCTTCTGTGCATGCACAGAAGCTGGGTTTTTAGCACTGTGCATGCGCGCACACGCATGCAAGCAAACTGGCAGCGAGGTAAGCCAGAACCCACCCCTGCACATGGAGATAAAATGAGATGACGGGAATCACATTCTGATGTGTTTGCTAGATTCTGTTTCTACACCTATTAACAATAAAAGTAGTTTCCATTCCACTCCCTCCCCTTTTCTTTGTCAAGACTGACTTGCACTTTCACCTATATTCCACTTTGCTCCCAGCTTGACAAAGAAAAGAGGAGGGGGTGGAATGGAATGCAAGTTTGGGGGAATGGCATGCAAGCATCATTGGTTCCCGTGAGACATGCTCCCACCTCAAGGACATACTGAGCAGATCAGGGGTGGGTTCTAAATATTTTTACTATTGGTTCTGTGGGCGTGGCTTATTTTGTGGGTGTGGCTTGATGATCATGTGACTCGGCGGGCGAGGCTTGGTGGTCATGTGACTGGGTGGGCGTGGCCAACTCAATGTCACTGGCTTGTTTGGATGAGTGTGGCTAACTTGAGTGTGGCTCACAAATGAGTTGGGGAGCCCGGAGGTCTTCCTTCCAAACCCACGTGGCTTCCGCCAGTGGATACCCTTTCCATAACACAAGATACTGTAATCGGCCCCAATGCCAACGGGTATCCAACAACCGTCTTATTTCATAATGCTGTTCGCTGTCCACCATGATAGGAGGGGGTGGTTGTCTAGGCGTCACCTCATTTTCCTTTCTATCTTGCAGGTGCCGTCTCCGTGGTGGTGGGGGGGGCGCATGTCATCTCCGGCGAGCCCTTTGGCCTGGAGCTGTCATTCAGGCAGGGGGGCGACGCGAAGGCTGATGAGACACAATACCTGATGGCCAACGGGATCGCTGAACACTTTGAGGGATCCTGTATAGCGTTGGGGGCTGGCTACAGAGCCACGAGCCATTGGACGCTGATGGATGACATCAGATGCCGGCGCTGCCGACTAACAGCTGGGTGCTGGCTGCAGCAACCTCGGAACAGGCTCCAGGAGCAGATTGGAGGGAGACGGGTCACATGGGTGTCGTGCGTGAGAGTTAAAGGTGGTGGGATGCCCACAGCGAGCAGATTTGACACAAATTGCACTTCTCTGGCACGAACTGACAAACACTTGTTAAACGAAGTGAAGTTTGTGTCAAATCTGCTCACTGTGTGCATCCCACCACCTTTAACTCTCGTGCGTGACACCCATGTGACCCATCCCCCTCCAATCCGCTCCTGGAGCCTGTTCCGAGGTTGCTGCAGCCGGCACCCAGCTGTTAGTCGGCAATAGCAATAGCAATAGCACTTAGACTTATATACCGCTTTACAGTGCTTTACAGCCCTCTCTAAGCAGTTCACAGAGTCAGCATATTGCCCCCAACAATCTGGGTCCTCATTTTACCCACCTCGGAAGGATGGAAGGCTGAGTCAACCTTGAGCCGGTGAGATTTGAACTGCCAAACTGCAGCTAGCAGTCAGCTGAAGTAGCCTGCAGTACTGCACTCTAACCACTGTGCCACCTTGGCTCTCAGCGCCGGTGTCTGACGTCATCAATCAGCATCCAATGGCTCATGGCTCTGTAGCCGGCTTGCAGGCTCACAATGCTATACGGGATCCTTCAAAGTGTCCAGCGATCCCGTTGGCCATCAGGCATTGCGTCTCGTCGGGCTTTGCATCGCCCCCCTGCCTGAATGACAGCTCCAGGCCAAAGGGCTCGCCGGAGCTGACATAAAGTTTATATTCTTGGTAAAATAATGTCCCAGGAATTTCTTTTTCTGGATTCACCAATTGGACAGTTGACACCTGGCCTACATGGCATTGGTTTCTTAGTCAGGTCTGCCTTGTGGGTCTAATAGGAATAGAATAATTTTACTCTATCTCTGACTCACTCTCAGGTCTTTTACCCTCATGTAATTTGACACTGTTGATATCAGGGAATGAAAAGATGCAGGTGTTTCTAAAGAGGCCAGGGAAAAGGGATCTGCTATCAGATTGTTTTAAATGAACCTTCTTATTCATTTTCAGGGAAGTAAGCAGCTTAGAAACTTGTATAATTGGAGGAATATTCTAGCTGCCACAGCATGAATTCTCCTCAGACAAATATTCTGGATTTCTCCCATCACCTCACAGACATAGGAGGCTCTACAAGGTGTAAAAGACAGAGAGCAAAGCATAAACCTATTTCTGACAAACCCTAAGCTCACCCAGAATCAATTGTCATAGAGAAGAGCTTATTCAAATGCACAAACTTCTAGTCAAAGCAGACTCAATGCTGCAGATAATGAAAATGATCATAATTTATTCAACTTGTGTGCTGCCTAATTCACAATGACTGAGTGGCAAATCAACTATAAAATAAATTACAATAAAACCAATAAAACATGAAAGATAAAAGATGAAAATGAAGTTAAGGTCTTACTCTCCCTTACTAAAGGCCTGGGTGAAGCAAACACAATTCATACATTGATAGAAGGGAATATTTGTAGTTCCGGGTTGAAATGAGGCCTCCTTGGTGTTCTCTACGTTGGTTGTTTTTTTGCAGACATTTCATTATCCAAACTAGGTAACATCATCAGTGTTAGCAAGGAATGGGGTTTACTCTCATTTTATATTCTAGTGGCTTGTCCTGTCAGTGTTGTGAGAGTGGTCTTGGTAATTGGGCTATTTACTGTTAGCTTGTTTGGCAGTCCCTTGATTAAGGTATTGTTTGCTTCTTGTTTGTAAATCTAATGATAATCTTAGTATTAATCTCTGCTCATCTGGATGTTGATTGCTGGTAGGGAGGTGTTTTATTCCCTTTTTGGCTTGTTGATTGCCTCTTTTGAATGATATGTAGATGTTGTTTATGTCTATGTGCCTGTTAATGGCTGGTTTGTCAGAGTGCCAGGCTTCTAGGAATTCTCTAACGTTTTGCACTTGGCTTGGTCTAAGAGTAGTCACAGTTTCACAGTTCATAAATCATCTTCCTTCATTGGTTCTTGATATTTCAGTTGCTGTTTGACTGGTTTACTGATTTACATCTTGTGCTATTTACCTAATTCATGACCTCCTGGCTTTGATTCCTCAGTCTCGATAGATTTCTATTTCCTGTTTGCAAACTCTCCAATCAGTCTCAGATGGGAGGGACATTTTATTTTCTAAGGCTGGAATTCTCTTTGTTCTCAGAGAAGAAATAATATACACATGATTCCACTACATCCAGGATACTTCCTAGATGCCATAAGACTGCAGTTTATGATGTTGTTTCTGGTATTTTTTCCATTTGAGACTGAGTTGCTGTAAATTATAGAAGGAAGAAATGGAAATGTACTGGAAAATAAAGAGAATGATGATATGAATGCTCTCATGGTTTTTAAGCTGATAAAATTCAGGGACTCATCCAGGCAATCATCAGGAGTCAACACTGACTTGAAGGTACAACAATAAATAAATAAAAATTAAGCAGCACTGATGAAAAAAGCCTCTAAATTTCATCCTTTCCACTGGTGAAGACCTCATATATGTCAATTCCTTTTCTGGCCCTTAAGGAATGGGAAGAATGAAGTGTTTGTCCTCTCCTGTTATAGAGGCTTTGCAGTAAAAAAAAATTGTCAAATTCTTTCATTAATTTAATCATGGCTCATTGATTGCAAGCAGTCTTTGAACATACCTGGCTATGGACACCTATTTGGATGATCAGCTGTTGCACAGCATAACTATGTTTTATGATGGTGCAAAAGCCAGAATATAGGATGGGTTTAAAATTAAATTAACATCATACAAATTAACAAATTAACATCTGGTATGTTACCCATGAATAAGAGCAATACATGTAGTCCTCAACATATGACACAACTGGACTAATATTTCTGCTGTTAAGCAAGGTGGTTGTTAAGTGATTTGTACCCAATTTTGTGCTCTTTTTGCCATGGTTAAGTGAATCACATGGTGGTTAAGTGAATCTGGCTTCTCCTATTGACTTTGCCTGTTGAAAGCTGGCTGAGAAGTTTGCAAATGGCGATCACATGATACCTGGATACTAAATATGTAATAAATACATGCTAGTTGCCAAGTGCCTGAATTTTAATCATGTGATGGTGTGTCTGTTGTGATGGTCATAAATGCGAGGGCTGGTTGAAAGTCACTTTTTCAGTGCTGCTGTAACTTCATTACACTAATGGTTGTCAGTCAACTACCTACATTTAAGAACGATCACCTTTTCAGTAAGTATACTTTTTGCTAATCCATTTCCTCAAGGGCAAAAGCATACAGAACCTACTTCCAAATAGCCAAGCCAACCATATATACTCATCACATAAGTCTCAAAGTTTTAGATACAATGAGTAGCAACGTTTCCATGCTAAGTACATTCCATACAACGTCTCTAGATTATCAAAAAAGCCTCAACTGGCATGTTCCAGTCAGCCAAGTGGACTAAATTCACGGGCATGTTTTTGCTACCCAGTCCATGTTTATGAAGCAATTAGTCATTTAGGACTAAAAGAAATTTTAGCAACAAAGCACAATCATGCAGAATTAACTCTGTTACAATATTAGTCCTCGGAGATTGCCAAGTTCTGTTTCCATATTTTGAGAAATCACTGGTAACTTCTAAGGTCTACAATTACATTTAAGCTTGATAACAGAAAGCTTAGTGCCTGGAAACCCTTTCTGGCTTTTTTCTGAAAAAAGAGAAAGACGAACTTGTAATTTATGGGTTTGAAGATTAGAAACAGTAGTTTTTGGAAAGAAGGAAATTATGAAAAACACTTAGAGAAGGGATAAAATATAAATGCATTTATAACCTCTGCCAAAAAGATTGGACACCTCTTTTTTATGATCTTTTTTTCTTTTCTATTTTTATTTCTTTTCCTATTTTCTTTTATATATATTCACCATACTTTGTTAAATTCTGTGTTTCTTTTCTAATATTTCCATTCTTTTTATCCTTTTAAAAATGTCTTCACACAAATTTATACTAAAAAATTAGAAAATGTTAATGTAATGAGGTTCAACTGTAGTTGATGGTGCTATAATTTAAAACATATTACTCTCATTTTTGGAAGTATTTATTATTTTATTGCTGTAAAATATATAATTGCTCCCATTTTAAAAATGATTGGTAGTACACCAGAACTTCATTTTTCAAGCTGTACAGTTTTCACACTGCACATATTTATAGCAAACTCTTTTTTTCTCAGGATCCCTCCTAACCATAAATAAGATGGTTTACAAAGATTTAAGAAACCGTTTTTCAGTAGCAGTAAAGGTTTTTTTTTTGCATTTTTGCAGCTGGAAAGGTAAGGAATAGAATAGAATAGAGTAGAATAGAATAGAGTAGAGTAGAGTAGAGTAGAGTAGAGTAGAGTAGAGTAGAGTAGAGTAGAGTAGAGTAGAATAGAATAGAATAGAATAGAATAGAATAACAGAGTTGGAAGGGACCTTGGAGGTCTTCTAGTCCAACCCCCTGCTTAGGCAGGAAACCCTACACCACTTCAGACAAATGGTTATCCAACATCTTCTTAAAAACTTCCAGTGTTGGAGCATTCACAACTTCTGTTCTGGTGGCAAGCCGTTCCACTGGTTAATTGTTCTAATTATCAGGAAATCCCTCCTTGGTTCTAGGTTGCTTCTCTCCTTGGTTAGGTTTCACCCATTGCTTCTTGTCCTACCCTCAGGTGCATTGGAGAATAGCTTCATTCCCTCTTGTTTGTGGCGGCCCCTGAGATATTGGAACACTGCTATCATGTATCCCCTAGTCCTTCTTTTCATTAAACTAGACATACCCAGTTCCTGCAACCATTCTTCATATGTTTTAGCCTCCAGTCCCCTAATCATCTTTGTTGCTCTTAAGCTAGATTAAGTAAACCATATTGTTTTGCCTCCATCAGTACATTTCAACAACTTTCAATATTTTAGGCTTTAAAAATACAGATGACAGAATTTTCCCAACAGCTAGACCAAAACGTAGTTGTTTATAGCTTTCAGAGCCACAAATGTTACATTAAAAATGGCTGGAAGCATTAACATTATAAATGGATTTTAAAGGAAGGTATTCATTGGATCAAGTGAGGGATGTACAATGTAGAAATATATATGTAAAAATCTTACAAGATCTTGGCCTATATAAAATTTCAGAGGAATATTTGAAAACAATATTTCCTTTTCATTATGTTTTAGAAAAACAAAGTATGAGAAACAGAAACAATAATTGTGATTTATATAATGTTCCATTATATTATAGAATACATTGTACACCTGTACTTTCAAGTTCTTAAAGCATCTGTAACCTTGAACCTTCCAGAGATTATTAATAGATATTATTAATAGACACACAAACCCAAATAACTTTTGCTTGATATCACAACATTTCAATATGGTGACTTCTAGGGATACCCTTAATTTCCAGTGTATCTTATTTTATGAGAACTCAACAATCAACTTGATGCATGATTAGTGCAGAACAAATAAGCATGAGAATGTTTTTATTTATAAGAAAACATCTTTCTAAGACTAACACTGATTCCATACTGATTGTCACAGATAAAGTAGTAGCTCTTCTCTGCTGTAGACAAAATTATTTGAGATGTATGCAGGGCCATTGCTGGAATCATATTTACCTAAGAGGCAGAATTCTGAGTTGGTACCCCAAGAAGGGAAGACTGATTGGAAAATTTACATCAATAACATTTTTTATCTTCTAGATAGTGAAGATAAATATACAGTACATTTCTCAAGTAGCTGGGGAAAATCAAAAGTGAAATAATGGCTTCCTTGATTACTTTGATCAGGAATTGAGAAAAAGTATTTTGTTATATGGGCAGATGCTTCTTGGAAAAAAAGATTTGTAAGAAAAGCAGTGTTATTACTACAAGAGGAAGTGAAAATGAAAAACTGAGATAATATTGCTTGCCAGTTCTAACACAAATCCTTAAATTAATGTATTTGCTTAATCTAATATTAAATCAGTTTGTCTACTGACATATGAACTACATATACTGCTTTGGAGAGATGGTTACTCTAACAATTAACAATTACTTTTTTTAAGGTATCATTACAGTTTGCCCAAATTCTTCAGCACAAGATCAGAAGATAACTGTTTTACAGAAAGGACACCTCTGTTGAAAGTTTCCACTAAAGGCAATGGGTAAGAGTTTTTTTTAATATGTATCTTACTTGGTATTGAGCCCCAGAATATATTATTAATGGCTGAAGTCCTAACTACTTTGAAGGGGGCTCATCCCTATGCTTCTACCGGTATATCATAAATAACCTAAACGTTAGAGAAATAAATGCAAAGTATACCACTTTAAGTTTGTGAAGGGAAGTGAGTTATAAATTACAGGTAGATACCCAAATAACTATCAACAAAGCATTGCTGACATTCTCTTTCTTCTATAATAAGATAACTATAATAGAACCCTACATCTTATCAAATAATGGGGAGTTATGTTCTGGTCATGGATCTACAAGGACATTGATCAACAGTAAAAGTATATAATCATTTTTGGAAATATATTTGTACTCTTCCTTTTATCTAGCTAAGATATATAAGTTTCCTTGGAGTTATCCTTGGAAAGCAACTCTTCTTCCTTCTAAAATCTAGGATATTCTGAGATTACTTAGGAGGATTCCTGACCTAGAAATACTTTATTTAGCCATTTCCCCAAGGATGACATGGATGATTTCATGGGATAGACTGCTGGTTGACAGATAACAATCAATAGGCTCCAAATGGAGCTTCCTGTAGACCAGATGGTTGAGTGAACCCAACCTAACTCTCAACTCTAGGAAATAGTGTAGCATATTGATTTTCAGTTTATGTTGATATTTTGATATGTATCATTTTCTTTTTATGATGGCTTTTAATATGTTTGTACACTGCTCAGAATCCCTGTGAATTGGATGGCCATCCAAGGTGAATAAATAAATAAAATAACTGATTACTCATGCTTAGTAATGAGGTAGTGAAAGAACATCTCCCTGAAACCCCAGAAGTATAGAATATTTTGATTGAAAGTGCTCTAATGCTGAGGTTTCTCCTGTAATGGAAAAAAGTCAGCATTGTTACTTATTGCAAAGGTATAAATAGCACATTAAGTTGTATTCCTCACAGGTTTAAAGAAGTATCATGTTCACAAGCAGATATATTCTAAAAAGATTAGCATTCTTAATTTCTGCTGTTCTTCAGTAGCCTTAACTCCCAATGGGACAAATTTGAGAAGATCAGACCATAATTTATTCTGATAGCTGTCTCCATGATGTTTTATAGGTTAAGATGTACAGATGTTCATAATACAGATTTCATCACAGATGATGACTCTTGGGAAAACAGTTCTGCCGAATTTGAGCAGAGGTCTCAGCCAGGAAGTGAAATGACCAGCTTGTCCAGATCTGCTTCCTGCTCAGAAAAATATGAAATATTGGACAATTTTCATGTCAAATTCAATTTATCCAAGATGAGGTATTGTTTTGAGATTTTTTTTCTTTTTAGAAAATAAGTAAAGTAACACTCCTTTGCTAGAACTTGTTATTGATTCAAGCAGAACAGTCCAATGAGATAGATAATAACATCTAGTCAGATTTATAGCCGTATTATAATGTTACAATACTGGTACATAGCCTCCTTTATCTCCCTACAAGGTACTTTATGTGAAGGGATGCCCTTTTTATTTTAACAATGCTGTTAAAGTTTAAGTAGGCTTTGGTTGCTGGAAGATTATTGTTTTTATTTCTGTTTAAGTGTTTTTAATTATGCTTTGACTTGTGTTCTCAGTTACATTAGTTTTATAGAGAAAGATGTGTGATAAAGTAAACAAAGAAATAATCCTAGCTATAAATTTAGAAATAAGCCCTACAGAGTTTAATAGTGTTTTTTTCTCTCAACTCTGCTTAGGCCCTTATCTGCATTTGAAAGCATGATCTGATTTAAGGAATCTTTTTAATCTATGGAATCAGTAAAGTAAAAAAACTCTTTGCATACTATCTAACTGGTGACTAGTGGGAAAAAGAGATAGATCTAGTGATTTGTGCATCACATGGTCAACTAAAAATTCATACTGTGACAATTCTGTAACATATACAAGTTTCAGTCATGTAGATATGGGTTTATTCCCTCTAACCTACTGCCTTGCTAAGAGGCACCACAAAAACATATTTCCTGTTATGTTGTGTAGGAAGTTAGCACCTACCCCCCTCCTAGAGGAATGAAATATTTGGGAAATATTAAAGGGCAGAATATTTTCCCCCCTAAAAGGGAGGCAGAAACTCATTCCCCCCCCACCTTTGTCAATGGTCAGTCTATTCTACATAACAAAGATCTACCCCCTTCAGGAAG
>QLTV01001997.1:1006774-1022638 GCA_003457575.1 Thermophis baileyi
CATATCGTTTGCTTCCAGGAAGCAGTCGAATCGCCGCATGTAGGAGTCCCATTTCTCCCGGGTCGGGTCGAAAGGCGCCGGCGGGTGGAAGGTGGACATAGTGGCAGAAGGAGGCAGGAAGATGTCTGCCTGGCTGGTTGAAAGTGCTGAAGAAGCTAGTCACAGTTCTCCTGGCCCAAGCCCTCGTCGCCACTGTTAGATAGTGGGTAGAGATGACAGGAGACAGACTTCCAAAGCAGCTCTTTATTTCAGCTCTTGTGTAAGCAACCAGCAAAGAGCAGTCTGACAGCTTGCCCTTTTATAGGGAGCTGTCAGACAGACCAGCCAATAGCGTTTGAGCTTTTTCCCGCTCAAACGCTGGACCTGGTTGGAACCATGCAACACAGTTGAAACAGTTAGAACATAACAGCCACGGTCAGTGAGCCCAAGACACTGAGGGGAAGACAAAACGAAAAAAAGCTTTTAATGTTGAACAAGTTACAACAACAGTCTTCCACTTATCTGTGCGCAGGCGTGTGCATAAATACTGTATATGTAGAAAACAAATGGTTTCAAAAGGAATAAGTTAGTCAAAGAGACAATGCCCCCATAATGTTTAAACATACAAAAAAAATACTGAACTGGAGAAAATGAGGCTTTAAAGGAAGCAGGCTTTTAAGGAAAGCTTGGCTTGTTTATTTATTTTTTAATGAGAACTATTTTGCAGCTGTTATTTCTCATTAGGATCCACAGTATTTCAGGGAAAGCAACAAAAATAGAGCAGTTTAATGATATGAGCAAATTAAATACAGATGTTTATTCTTTTGAAGTTCTGTGGGGTTTGCTAATGTATTCTTATTTGGTGCAGTAGGAACCTGGTAAAAATATGGAGATCTCAATCATCAAGGTACAAAAGTTATGTATCATTTCTCAGGAAGTTGTTTTAATTTTAATTTTCCTTAGTTATTCTGATTAAGTTACAATTTGGAACTTGATCAGGTTTCCTCCTCTTCCTCTCTGTTACTTGCAAGAATCCCCAACTGAGGTTTGATCCAGAAATGGTAACTACCATTTCTCAACTACCCTTGCCCAAAATATATCAAAGGGCAAATTCAGTGTTATTTACTCCACATATATATCCAGGATAATATAATTTTGTTTGATCCTTTTTCTCTCAAAGTTAAACATAGGTAGTTTCTTCAAGGCCCTTCACTCTCATTACCATTTCTGTTCTACTACATCTGAATACTTCTAAAATTGTGGTATTTAGAAATAGAAATGGTATTTGACGTGGCTCTGACCATCACTGAAGATAGTAGAGGTATATTGCTTTATTTTCATAGCTATAGTATATATCTATATATTAATAATTGCAGCCTAAAGTAGCCCTTGCCTGTCTTTGCATTTGTTTCACTCTACTGACTCAAATTCATTTTGTGGTGAAGTACAATTCATTATGAATGATATTTTGCAACCTCAGGGAATGGGCTTATTATTTATATACATTGATTTTTAAATCTATGGTGAAGCTCAAATACTTACCGTAGTTAACTGTTGGTGTGTATATACTGAATTACATATTTTGTATCTGTGATGTATTAACCTGGATCCATCAACCCTTCAATAAATTTCACTGCATTCTATAACAATTCATTTGTTCAAGGGATATAGGGATATTTTTTAGCTTCTAGGCAGCATGGTGGCACTTTCATTTTTATTTACACTGGTTTTCATCTTTATTACCCAGGATTACAAAAATCCTGATTTAGTGGACTTCAACATAATAGACTTCAGATGCAGCAAATGAAATTTGTGTTGTATTTACGCCATTTTAAATCATTTATGTAATGAAATTGTTACGAAAATGCTGCAAATAATATCGCCAAACTGTGAGATTATAACATTAGAGAAATAATGTAAACATGCAAATGGATGAAATACCTTCTGATTTAATGGCCAATCATGAATAACAGACATCACTTTCCCATAACTGGTCTGTTAAATCAAGGTTTCCCTCTATAAGGAAGTGTCTCTACGTTGTCTAATGATTTTGAGCAAGAAGTTGCTTCAAAAGTACTCTATTTCCTAAATCACCCGAGGAGAACAGTGAGAGTATGCGTCTTAAATATCTGTCTCTTTTTGCCTTGATTGTAAATTGTCAAAACTGCTGCTAATGCTGTCCTGTAATAGCTAAATGGCTTAACCTTCCATCAAATCTCTTTTCTGCTGGTCTGATTAATCACCAACATTGTCATGGGGAATAATGTGAGAATTGGTGCTATCTGCACTACATATATATCATGTTCTAAGTTGTTCAAGTTCAGAGAATGGATGCACCATCTTGTGTACTAGGTTTATTTCAACTGCCATGCAGGTACTCACTCTTTATTTGTCACTATGAGAATGCTGTGGCCATTTGACATTTTTTGATTGGTGGAAGACATGCTTTTAAAATGACAGGAAAAGCAGTGGCTGATAGCCTGAGGGCAAATACAGAGATAACTGGGTGGAACAACCTAGTTGACTGGCTGACTGGCAGGCGTACAAGGGAGGTGATAGCATACAGAATAAGCTAGTTGGGTGGCTTTGCCAGAGGCTGTTACATTTGGTGTTTTAATGTGTGCATGGATGTAGGTGGAAATATGATTAATAATAAAGAATGATGGTTGAAGAGATAATGGGAGACTACATGTAAGAGAGAATGAATGAATGAGAGACTGAATAGAAGGTGGCTAAGGAAGAGAAGGAATGCCCAATTTTGCTTTGGCCCTGCTGGTTTCCCCAATGCACCTTGTCATAAGGAAATAGAAATTCAAAAGGAATATCTACCTTTAACCAAACCACTGATTAACTCAAACTATTCTGAGGCATTATATAATCCCAGAGTATGTAATATTAGAGTACTATATGGCTTGGCCCAAAATATTTCCAGAGCCTCCTTTTTAACAGGAATTGTTCCATTCAATATGTTCATTTTTTGAGATGTTCTTGGTAATTCCTCACTTTAGTGAGACAAGGCGGTGTGGGTGTTAAAGGCCAGATAGTATAACTTTTCCATTATGGCCCTGGTATTATAGAATATAGCAGCTTTTACCTGGAAATCAGATTTTCCCATTATTATTTACTTTTCGGACAGTAGATATCAAAGTCTCATGGAGTTTTTTTAATGGTTTTTAATGGTTGCTTAAATAATGCTGTGCGTTGTTCTGATGCTTTACTATTTTTATTTTTATGAACAGTTTTTACTGATTATTATTTGTTAAGATGGACATTTTGATTATATTACATGAATTTAATTTCTTAATATTGAGTACTGATCAATGTTCTATGTGCATTTTCTTGGGTTAACTACCAGGAGTCATTAAAAATATGCTAGTATTCAAGAATGTTCAACCAATTGATTCTTCAGTCTCGGTGCAAAGTTTGTGATGCATCCAGTTGGAGACCTTAGATGAGCTCTGCTGATTTATTTTGCTTTTTATTAGTTGTTATTATTGTTTTGACTTTGGACATCCTGCTTTAGATTGCTAAACTGTTGCTTTAACCCAGGGGTCAACAACCCGCGGCTCTGGAGCCGCATGTGGCTCTTTCATCCCTCTGCTGCGGCTCCCTGTCGCTCAAAATATGCGTCACAACTGCCAATATGTGATACCCATTGGCATGCGATTTATTGAGCTTTTCGACCCCCAGTAGGCCAACCATGGATAAATCCAAGAAAAGAAAAGTTTCAGAAGAAAACAGAACATTTAATTCAACTACATATGCTAGTTCTGTGGCCGCTCAGAAAATAGTCAGGCATGGGAAGGGTTTTGTGGCTCCCGGTGTTTTCTTTTTATTTATTTTTATTTATTTATTTGTTTGTCAAACATGTACAAGATAGCAGGTATAGGTATAAACATATACATAATCAAAGTGAATACAGATAGATGAGGACAATAGGACAGTAGGACAGGGACGGTAGGCACGCTGGTGCGCTTATGCACGCCTGTTTCCTGTGGGAAACGGGTCCAAATGGCTCTTTGAGTGTTTAAGGTTGCCGACCCCTGCTTTAACCTTTTATACTACCCCGAGTCATTGCTGTGAGATGGGTGGTATCTAAATCATACAAACAAATATACAGTAGTTCCAAATAAGAAACCATATGGAAGAAGTCTTGTCTTAAACATTGTGCCCTTATAGATATGTCGACACTTACTTGCCTTAAATATTATACTCATGGCAAATCTTGATGTAAGTTCAAGACAAACTTTCTTCTATATAATCAGATTAATTATTTCCATAAAAATAGACAGGCAGGTCTGTCTGTATGTTTGTATATAAATAGAAAGATTTGCTATATGGTTAGCATTTAAAGGTTTCAGCAGTAAAGGTAGTTAAAAAAATCAATATTCATGCATCATACTCTTCTTGAGAGTCTTAAATTAGAGTAAAAATCCTATATTTCAACCTGATAAGATCAAGAGTTATGTACCTTGAACTATTTCAGTGAACAAATAGTCCTGTACAGAACTTTGAATTTTCACAATACTGTTTACGGAGAGGATATGGTTGTGCACCAAGGTACATGAATTTACTTTTAGCATTACTCTTTAGTGTTAACCACACTGTTAGCCTGTTTTCCATATGGCCCTGAGAACAATGGTATTCATTAATTCTTCAGCCAAATTCCCAGATTGTTTTACCTGTAGAAATCTCATAGAATTGGAAATCAATACAAACTGTCTCCCTAGAAAAATCCAAGCTCTGTAGTGCCATAAGCCATCAGCCAAATTTCTATTTCAATTTTTTGATTTCTATTATATGCCTCCAAAGTGTGAGGTTTTGCAGTGTTGTTGCTATTAGCAACTAATTTATTCTTTTCTGGTGACCCTCTGCCAGATGGCATAGAGTAACCAATTCCTAAAAATAGAACACACTCAAAGTACAAATCTAATATACTATCTGAAAATAAGCTTTCTAATTAGCTATAGTCCTTTGGAAGAGTCTGGCTAGATTCCATCAAAACCAACCATTTCTAAAAAATTGTGCTCAGCTTTATATTAACACCAACATTGTTTTACAATAAATTAAATTTTCACACAAAAACGTCAGATATTCAAATAGTGTGTTAAAATTCAAAGTAACATTTCATTTGTGATTTGAAGGAACTGAGTGTAGTAGAATGATTTTGCCAGGTTTCAAATAGGCTTACCTTAATACATTTTGGACTATTTTTTTCTTGTTAAATTCTCTGATAAAATTCTATAGCATTGTTTATATCTATGATATCCAAGTGCTGTTGTAAAATTATGCTAATTATACTTATCACATTTTTATTTGTATTTCTGTATTTCTTTATTTGTATTTCATTGTTGCTTTCTGTAAATGGTGAAATGAATAACAAGATTTGTGTTCCAATTACAAAAGCTGTAGACACTTTGAAAATAATTTGGAAGAAATGCTTTGTAACTTGCTGAAGCAGAGCCCTTTGGCTATTCATGAAAGCAGCCTATCTTTTTCCATGTGAGCTTGATAAAAAAGGTGTGTTTGCTTTAAAATATCAGTTCATTAAAGTTAATGAACCTTTTGAGGGTGTTGCACATTTTCTGTTTTGTGCAGAAGCCTGAATAAAGATTGATTCCTTTAATGCAGTGTTTCTTCAAGCATGGTCCTAGGACCTTTGTCCCCCTAACACCTCTCAGGGGTCCGCAATATCAAAATTATTTGTCAGGTTATGTTGAAAAATAATGCAATATTAAATTCCAAACAGTTGTGAGAGGCTGTGCCAGCAGTGAATGGGTCAGTTTTAATTATTCATATGGTAAATATCAACTAACATAACCCATACAAACAAAAGTTCTTTTCGGGTCCTGTCTGTCTGAAATCTTAAGGTTTTTTTTCCAAACGATTCTCAAAGTGTGAATAGTCATTTAACTTACAGGTAGTCCTTGATTTATGATTGGTTGCTTAGCAGCCATTTAAAGTTATGATGTACCCCCAAAAAGGTAGCCAGATTTGAGTGGCAACCCTGAACTGGCCTCAGCCAGGTTCGCTTCAGGGCTGACGTTCACCTCCCACTGAGGTCACATGGCTGCATTTTGGGTGCTGAGCAACTGGTCTGCATTTATGCCTGCTTGCAGTGTCCCACTGTCACATGACTGTGATTTGCATTGTTTTGCCCAGAAACTGGTGCTTGCTTCCAGTTGCTGGGCAAAAATCCCCCTTGGTGAACAATTGGTTCACTTAACAGTGCTGGCATTTGCTTATCAACCGCTGCAAAAAAGGATGTAAAATCAGGCAGAGTCACATGGTGGACCACTTAATGACTGTCGTGACCTATAACTGTAATTCCAGGCTCAATTATGGTGGTAAGTCAAGGACTACCTGTACTGTTGGATGGATGTCTTTTTCTCTAGAGGAAATTAGCTCTGGGTTTGCGAAGAAGATGGGAGAGTGACAAGTTTGCTCTGCCCTGGGAAAGTAGAAACCCAAAGAGAGGGATTCAGAACAGCCTTATTATGCTTACAAAAGGGCAGTGGAGATTTTGGTCTGGCTTCAAAGATTCTGTTTTTCTATCTTATTGCCACAAAAGCATTTTTGGAATCCTTGCCTTGCTTGTTCCTTGATCTGGCTTACCTCTAAGGGCTCGGTCTTTTACTGTCTCTCCCCTTATTCATCCAGATAGTAGCAAATTTCAACAACAAATATTCCCCAATATATTTTTGTGGCAGATGGCCACTGGAGAGAATGGCAACTCTGCTTTTATTATTACAATGGCAACTAAATTCCTTCCTGAGAACAGATATATTTAGGGTATGAAAGACAAATATGAGAGGGAACAGTAGGGATTAGCAACATGCCTCTGGTTTCATTTAAAGTTTTGCACTGAGGTCACTGCAAGCACATTTCAGAGGTATATTCATTCATTCATTCATTCATTCATTCATTCATTCATTCATTCATTCATTCATTCATTCAATGTATTAGTTGCCTCAGTCACTAAAGCAACTCTAGATGGCATTCCAGGAAATAAACAATGAACACTAAAGAAGAACATGTTCTCCAGCAATTGGAAACGAAACATCTAATGCTGGGGAACAAGCAATGCCATGTAATACTCATTTAACCCAAATAATAAGAAAGGAAGGCAAAGATACTTGCTGGGTTCATTGTATAATTTAAAAGAATGTTTTTAGTTCCAGTTGGGAAAGCAGTGAATGATTTAAAAATCAAAATGGCAGGTTCTTTTCTTTCTTTCTTTTTTTTACCACCTGGGATCTTCCACTGTCATGCCCTTTGTGTTAGGAATTTTGGAAGAAAAAAACATTCTCAAGGATGACTGAAGTGTTTGGTGAAATCCATTTAGGTTCTTATCTGAAAGGGATATAAAATTGATGTCAGAGATCTGAATTTGTTTCAGCCTGTTCTATTTTTAGAAATGTATCTTGGAGATCACTAGAAGGGAATAATATAGTTGATCATATCAAAAACACTAAAATGTTACATACTGATGGCATATAGAAAGCAGAAATGAAAAGAATGTTATTAGAAATGTAAAATCTGACCCAATATTTAACTCTGTATGTGACATATGATATTTTAGATAAAACTTACCTCTTCCTTATCAGAAAAACCTCCGAAGATTTTTATGTCAACAGATTACTGAGTAAATAACACCTTTGCACCTTAATTAGGTATAGAACAGCATTTTGGAGAATGCAGGGCTGTCTGATGAGGTCTGTGAGGATCCCTATTGTATAAGGCAGTGGCCCCCAACCTTTTGGGCACCAGGGACTGGTTCTGAGGAGAGAGGTTTTTCCGTGGACCAGAGGGGCCATGGTTTTGTGTGTTGCCTGCATTCTGCGGATGAGGCTTTGCTTGTTTGCACAGTCCAGTTTCTGGCATGCCGTGGCCCCGTGCCAATCCACGGACTGGGGGTTGGAGACCCCTGGTGTTAAATTAGGGCTTAATTAAGTAAGTCGAGGACTTAACACCTGGTATAAGGAGAAGGTCATGCTTGAGCCACTGTTATTTATCCACAAAACCTTATTCACTATTTCAGAATTCATCTTTGGTGAGGTGGTCTACATTAATGCTTAGGGTTTAATTGTGATGTCTTTAGAGAGGCTCCTAACATTTTAATCTTATCTCCCCCTGAAGAAGGATAGCCCTGAAATGTAAACCTTTATATATGAATGTTCTCCATAAATGTGACATGCTCCTGATTTCATATTTTCCCTCAATAATAATGACATATAAAAGATTGTCTGGATCCCAGCACATGTCTTTTTTTAAATAAATGTCATAATGCTACTATCAATGAAATTTGTTTGTACCAAACATTTATAAACGGTGTACTGAAGAAGAAAATTAAAAATGTTATGCATAAATAAGTTATATGTGTGTGTTGTGTCCATGCATGGGTGTATGAATATGGAATTCCAGAGGTTTTTTTTTTAAATTTGGTCTTATCTGTTTTAAGACCACTGTTATCTTCTGCAAGTATCAGTTTCTCGAATGCCTTTTCAAGTTGGTTAATATACAATATAGTTAATATACTATAGAAGTAGGTGACAATATTTCAAAATATCACGATGACAGGGTGTATACATTTCTGATCGATAATATAGCTTTATTGGATTCTATAGAGCTTTTTTCAAGTTATTATTTTTAATCCTAAATTTCCTGGAATGAGAGAGTGGAAGGACATTTTGACACAAAAGTGTTGCATCTACAGTACTGCAATGCCTGTGAAGGATTTTCATTCAATAGAAATTCACCACCTACTTCTTGGCTACATAAATTTACTGCTGTCCACAGTCTCTCCTGAAGGCCCAAGGTTCACTCAAGATATGTGGCAAAAAGCTGCACAGGGAGAGGAAATGTACAGAAAATCAATCTTTATGAAATTTATCGGATTTCATTCTCCTGTTGTTGTGCCTAGCTACTAGGCAGAGGGAGACAGGTTCTGCAGCTATGTTTAAACTCTTGCACCTGTTTATTATTATTTTAAAAAAGTATTACTGTGTTAAAATTAGAGGGAATTATTGTATTCTTTAAAATAGTACAGAATAATCAGAGTAATTCATGGATTTCCCCTCCCAAACTAGGGGAAAAAACTGTTTATATATTTATTTAATGTCTCCACGCAATAAATAGATTCTGTACAAGTTACAAAACTTTAAAGGTGATAAACAATGCCCGGCAATAAAAAAGCCCAAGATAACACCAATGGTACTTAATTTGGGTTGATGATTCAATGAAATAAAACTGTCTCAATGATCTTTTGAATGCCATGAGAGAAGGAGTTTAAAGAGAGGGAGTTCCAAAGTTTGAGAGCTGTCGCAAGCTGTTTCCTTGTCTATTTACCCCTAAGAAGAAAGAACTTTAATAGGCCTTTTGGAGAGATTCTCATCAAAGAAGCAGATTCAATTCATTATAAATGGAAAAAAGCCCTATGGAACCTCCAATGATATTATACGTATGTATACACCCGTAATAGGACTTTGCCAATTACTCAGAGGGGGAAATTACGCTCATGCCATGGCTTCATTAGCAGTCCTGTCTGTGCATGTGCACATGGCCTCTTGAAGCACAACTCTAATACATATTGCAACTAGGTGGACAATTCTAGGAAACCCTAGTGTGGCCCATGTAACACTGCTGTTATACGAGTTGCAGTGGTTGTTGATTTGCTTTGAATTCAGTTGAAAGTGGTTTTTTAAAAATTACCTTTAAAACCTTCATGACATGAGATCAAACTACCTCAAGAACTGTCTCACTCCAGTGGGACTGGCCCACCCCACTGACTCTGGCAGAAGGGCCATGCTACGGACCCAATTGTTCTATGTTTAGTTGGTGGGGTCCGGTGGGAGAACCTTTTCTGCCATGGCTCCTGCCCTCTGGAACATAATGCTGTTGGAGGGGAGATCCATCCTCACTCTCTTGGCCTTCTGAAAATGGCTTTAAAACCTTGCTCTGCCGAGTGGCTTGGGTGTCTGATGGGGGCATTCCATGCTGGAAGTGCCTAATGGACTAAGAAACACAATCCCATCTCCATCCCACTCCTATACTCGTTCCTACTTCCAGTCCCTGTTAATTTTAATGTTATTAATGTTTTTGTATTCTTGTTTTTATGGTGGTGTAAGCTGCCCACAGTCTCATATATATATATATATAGGAGGCATGTTATACTCTTCCATCTTCTAAGGATTTTCTGTTCCATTTAGCCAAGTATTGCCTATGATGACTGTTAACATAATCCATATAAAAAGGTAAAATATTATCCTTTATATGACAGGAATTGATGCACACTTCCACACACAAGTCTAAGCATCTGCTGGAGGGACATCATTTTGGTGTCAGCATGGTTTGTAACATACTAGATTGTACACCACTTCGGAAGCAGTTTTGGTCCTCTGAATTCCATTGAGATCAGCAGTACTGTAAAACTCAGATGTTTTGTTTCCGATTCATCTCTGGGCTAATCAAAACTGCTACAACTGGGGTTTTTTTTTTTGGGGGGGGAAATGTTGTGCTTTGTTTCTCCATTAGTGGAATTTTTTTTCCTTTCCTTACATATAGTTTCAGGGCAGTCCAGAGAAGCAAGAAGGACCCTACAAAATGCCATATGATAGATGTTTTTAAAAACCCTTTCTTTCTTTCCCTCTTATGTAGAATGAGACATGAAGGGATTTTTGCAGTTGTGGGACTCAGCATAAAGTAATAATTTTCAGTTGTTCTCAGCTTATTAGGTCTCCAGAAGTGAAGACAATCACAGCTTGCCTTCAAATGGGTTTTGAGAGTTGGGAAATGAAAACAGTGGTGGTGTGAAAATCTCTTTATTTCCCACATATTTAACTAATTATAGGAGAGAAAGGAAAAGCCTTAATAGAAACATGGCATCTAGAAGGAGGATTTCTCCCCTTCCTTCCCAAAGCAAATAAACTGATGACTTTCACATGTCTGGGATCCTTAGAAAATAACCTCACATTAATGACAATAAGCTCACATTTGTGACAATGGGGGTTATTTTTCTAATACTGTTTGATGCATGGAGCAGGTGTGTGATTTTCATTCCAGTCATCCTGGAACAGAAAGATACATTCTTGTACTTGTTCTGGCAAGGATCCTTCCTCTGCTTGTAATCAAGTAAAAACAAAGTGCATGGAAATTATTTATGTGTTTCATTTGACTCTAGCTGTGCCTCAAGAGGGTATGTAGCTGGTTATACATCTCCTTCCCATAGTGTGCTAACTTTGCATGGACATTCTTGTCTGTTCTATAACCAAAGCATATATGTAAGTAAGCATTTAACCTTCTGTTATAAAGTGCCCCCTTGTCTCTGGGGAGAATAATTATGGACATACATTACTTATTCAGACTGATGAAGAATTTATGCTGTTGGGACAGTATCTAGCACATTCATCAGCAGCTATGTTGCATGGTTTACTTATACATGTTCTCATTAGCCATTCATATATTTGGCAATATTTGGCAACCAGGAAGCAAAATATGCAGCATTGATGTGCTAATCAAGAGTTGATGTGATGTGTAATTTCAATCTCTCTCTTATTGATTGCAATGTAGTAATTCTAAAATTTCCATTCCAGTGGTAATGAGTACATTAAAAAAAAGCTTTTCTTTTACTCTCTCCCCCATTGAAACAGAAATAATTACAAAGGTTGTTTTATTGTTTTCTGGATATCCAAACATGTTCTAGTACTGTTAGCAGTAAATAGATTTTGTGAGATAGTTTCTTCTGAATAATATTTTGCTAAATCATATTTTTATTTAATTTACTTATTTATTTATATCCCGCCTTTCATATGAACAGGGTTCAATGATAACAGAGAATTTCAATTATATAAAATCTTTTGTTGTTGCATTTTCTTTAATGGAATTACTCCCTTTAATGGTACAGCACCAATTCAATTTGTAGGCCAAATCTGAAGGATGCATTAAGTAAGCCACCACTGAGATATTTATTGAGGTTTTCTACCTTGCTCCTTTCTTTTAAAATATTTATAAAAGGTGGCATCCTCTATATGAAAATTCCATGAAAAGATTTGTTTTCTTGGTAGAAATATTTATGCAAAGACTATCTAGCTGTTGCAATGAGCAACTGAAATCTGATTTGAACCTGACTGTGCATGGTTAAATCATGCATTTTCCTGTAAACTCAGAAAAAGAGGGATGTATTGCAATTTAATGGCCTGGTTTACCTGTACAGTTAAGCCAATCTGTATACGGAGAAAGACTGTGGGAGATATAATGTTTGAACAACTGAATTTTAATTTTGCAAAAGATTCTGTTACAGAATTGTCCATTACTTTTGCTACAGATTGTCCACAGGACGTTAGCTGCAATGTTGGGATCTTTGGCTGCCTTAGCTGCCTTAGCTGCAGTTGGTGATGTAAGTAGCAAGCTCTCCTATCTGCATTATTCAGAACTCTTGGCTACAGATTCTGGTTTAACTTTGCTGTGCCACCAACAGTGTGTGTCTTTGCCTAAAGAGGGCATCTGTACTTAAACTCCCAGTTTAGTAGGGACACAACACTGCAAAAAGATATATAAGAAAACATGTCAACCAAGATAGGAACCATGGAAATAATTTTATATGTACAGTGGGAAAAGGCAGAATCAATTTCAAAATGCATTCAAAAGGAATCTCATCTACTGTAGTTTGAAGACGTAGGTCACAAATATTAATGATGGTACTGGAATAGAAATTTGTTGATTTTTAGGGTTCAGCAGCTTTACCCTTAGCCTTAACTCTGTTTCATTCTCATGTTCTCTGTGCACATAGCATTAGTTCATCTACTATCTACTATCTACCATCTACCATCGACCTCACCCCATTCCTAAGAGGTCTGTAAGGGGCGTGCATAAGTGCACAATTGTGCCTACCGTCCCTGTCCTAATGTACCCATATATTCATACTTCTTGTACTCATAATCATGCTTGTACTATTATATATATATATACAATCATGTTTATACTTTGTCTATACTTTGCTTGTAATCATATATGCTTGACAAATAAATTAAATTAAATTAATTAAATAGAAATTTGTTGATTTTTAGGGTTCAGCAGCTTTACCCTTAGCCTTAACTCTGTTTCATTCTCATGTTCTCTGTGCACATAGCATTAGTTCAGCTGCCCTTTCTTCACAGCAAATCTGTTGATAAGGCTCAGCAAACCAAACAGTAAAGCCTGTGGCTGAAATCATCAGAGATACAGCTGATTCTCATTTATCAAAACCATTATTTGAGGAGGCATCCATGGCTAGCCACAATGATGCCCAAAGATTGAAACTTGCTTCATGATATCATAACTCAAAACAAAAAACAAAACATTGCTTGCATTTTTAAATGAGGGGGAAATTACACATTGCTTTTTCTGATAAGGAAAAAAAATTGTGCTATATTTGGATGTTCACTCATGAATGACTAGTGGTTATTTTCTGCTGGCATTGTTTTCTCATCCTTACAGTTCATTCATTCTCAGTTTCCATAATGCCCAGACAATTTTACATCAGGAATTATCAAAATGTGGCCTGGGACTCCCAGGCTGGGAGCCTCTGGTGGTCCCTGGAAATGTACAAATGATCTATCATAGAGTTCCATTTGGCTGCCAGGCACAACTGGCTGCCAGTTGGCTGACTAGGGCAGAGCTCGCTCATTGCTGCAGCCCCCAATTCCCCATGTTCATTGTCACTCAGTTTCTTTCCAAAAATGGATCACTGGTTGAAAACTGGTTGATCAAAGTAATAAACACTTACTTTTTTGAGAAGGCGGTTCAAAATTGAATTTCAAGAAAGTCTTTAAAAATGGAGGGGGTGGGAAGGTACACAACAATGCTATTATCACGTTATTATACTGTAATTGCCAAAAACAAAAAAACCCCAATTTTGCACACTGAAAAATATTTCTTTCTTTATATGATCCACATATTGTCCAGATGTTCATTTAGCAGTCCATCACTGCAGATATTTTGAAAACACTACTTTTAAAAAATTGCCTTTTTGCCCTTACTGTTTTAATTTTTTTTCAAATGTTTTCTCTCTATATTCTTTCAAATGCTACTAGTATTTTTGTCAGTAAAACTAAGGCATGTACTTATACAATTTTTATTTATTTTAATTTATGATCAATATTGTTATAAATAAACCCCACTCCATTACCAATACAAAGAGGTTTCCAATCTGGGTTCCTCGCAAAAATATTGAGTCATTTTCTTTAAGAAATTGTTTTTTTTAAAATAGAGTTTGAATTTCCAAGACTCAATGACTAGATAAAAAGATCAATGTGATTCAGTGATAATTATACTCTTTAATTGCAGAAGCCGAGCCTGATCAAAGTAGTGGCATGGATTGATTTTGAAACTCTGACGCTATTGTTTGGAATGGTAACTAAACATTTTCATGACACCTTAAAAGATCTGAAATTTTTTAAAAAATACTATATATAAACCTTGCAGGTTACTATCATTCATATGTGTGGTTGGGCAGGAAGAGTTTCAGCATTAGCTCCTTTTTAAACTGTTTTGGCTTAAAATGTTAAGTATGAGTACATCCCAAATATGGCAGGGAACTGGTCACAAGTATGTACCACTAGCCTGCCAGTCCCTATTTTGGGATCTCCAATCCCTTCAGGCTTTTTCAGAGTCACCCCTTGTCCAGGGTATCTGGGTGTAGTTATCTCCCTGAGAGAAAATGTCTTACCTGGGGCAGTAGTTAAACAGTAGTTAAACTGTCACCACCTGGTCTTAGGTGAAGAAATGCTGTTTCTTCCCAAGCCTCTCTCTGAATCTGGATGGGAAAGAACAGGCCACTGCTCTTCTCAAGGGCTTAATTTCTAAGCAGATGGCTTTGGTTTCATGGTTTCAAAACTCAGCATTCACTAAAGTTTGCCATTATAAAAACTATAGCAAAAGGAACACTTGGGTAATAGAGTTCCATGGGATAGAAGGCCCGTATATATATATATATATACACACACACACGAACTAGAGGGTCAGAAAAAGGGACCAAAAGTAGCATTGCACATCTCATCAAACCAGCACTGAAAAGAAATGTATTACCTGGTACACTTGTTTACATCTTCCCTGTAATTTTACCACAATGAGTCTTGCTGCCAAGTCCAGTCAGAAAATCTGTTCCTACACTCCTTGTTATTCTGAATCCTGCTGCCAATAAAGATATTGCTAACTACCTCTAATTGCAAGAGCTTTTACAGAGATAGATTATTTCTATATCATCTCCTAGTCCGCAGGTCACTCCATTCACAACTAGAACTTTACTGAATTTGGATCAGTTCAAGGATGGCTGTTTCTGAGCTAATTGTTGAAAAAGAGCAATCTTCATTCTTTCACTATATACTGTAGATGAGAATGCATGCTGTGAGTCCAAGATATTGCTTTACATGCTTATAGTTTATAAATTTCTTGACTTTGGCCTGGTGGTATTTCTCATTAGGGTTAATTATTATGTATAAACTAATAAATCTGCTTTGAAAAATCTCTCCATTAACTAAAGTGAAAAAAAATCAACAAATGGTTACACTTTTTCTGCATAAAACACAGTTGGATATGATTTAGTTCCATAGTAGCCCCCTATTTATTTATTTATTTATTTATTTATTTTATAAAATTTATATGCCGCCCAACTCCCGAAGGACTCTGGGCAGCTTACATCATAAAAAAATAAAACATATAAAAACAATTTAAAAAAGAAAGGGGAAAAAAAACCCAACTATATTTAAAATAAAACATTCACACAACCATGCATGGGCCAATCAGAACAACTATTGTCCCCAGGCCTGCCGGAAAAGCCAGGTCTTAACGGCTTTACGGAAGGCCAGTAAGGTGGGGGTAGTACGGATCTCGGGGGGAAGTTGGTTCCAC
>QLTV01001997.1:1023887-1037277 GCA_003457575.1 Thermophis baileyi
AGTGCGGAAAAATGCGAACATTTTGCCGCCCGTATCGCCACTAAATAAGTCCTAATAAAGGCTCTTAAAAGTGTTCGGTCAGATTCGGAGTTACTGGCCCTCCAGCGTCGCTCTAGACATCTCTTCTGGCGTTTCATCTCCCGGAGCTCCTCGGTACACCAGGGAGCCTTCCTGGATCCACTGCCATAGAGAGGTCACAAAGATACAATCCGGTCCAGTACCTCAGATGCCGCCTTATTCCAGGCAGCCACCAGGGACTCTGCCGAATTGTGGACAAGGGATTCAGGTAACTCCCCAAGCTCCTTCTGCAACCCTTCCGGGTCCATCAGGCATCTGGGGCGGAACCACCTAATCGGTTCCACCTCCCTGCGATGAGGGAGTGGTGCCATAAAGTCTAACTTCAGCAGGGAATGGTCTGACCATGACAAGGGAGCTGTCACTATACCCCTTAAATTCAGATCATCTCTCCACTGCCCTGAGAGAAATACCAGGTCGAGCGTGTGTCCCCCCCTATGGGTCGGACCCTGAACTACTTGGGTTACTTTATGGGAATATAAAACAGGGAATCAGCGGCATTTTCACCCCGGAGTGCTAGATAAAGTGGGAGTGAGACACACTCAAATGTACATATGTAGGCATATGTAGACTCTGACGACGCCCCACTAGTAAGTCAACATGTGGTCCCTGTGACCATCCTGGTGGAGTTAGTGGTGCCCTCATTGGGCACCCAGAGGAGGATGTTGGCCCTATTGGATTTGGGTTGCACCAGGTGTATGGTTAGGTCGTAGAGAAATTGGGACTGAGGAGATTGAGGGTGCCCATAGCCGTCTGCCAATTGGATGGATCGGTGTCGGGGGGGGGGAGCTCACTTCATAACGGAACTTGTGGAAATGAGGAAGGGGAGCCACAAAGAGCTTTTGCGTTTTATAGTAGTACCTGAAACATTGACTAAGTGAGTCCTCCTTCTATGTCCTGTTTTCCTGAAAATGTTCAGTAGTGTAAGTGCATTTGGGTAAGGCAAAAGGCAGAAGGAGCACATAATTGGCTACACAGAAGTCTTGAAATATTAGAGAAATAAAAGTCACTGGTAGAGTACTACCAAGTTTCAAGGATATAGCATTAATCCCAAAGTTGCAGCTTCTGCCTCCCAAAAGCTAGCAATTTTCCTTTTAACTGGCATGGGAATGATTCAAACCTGTATCAATATTGGGTTTATCCAAAACTGAAATACTTTTTTTTTTAAATTTTATTTAAACACACACACACAAAAACAACAACAACATCAACATAACATGTTACAAACAATAGAGACATTAATAGTCCCCTATCTCTAATAAGCTCTTATCGGATATACATAGTGCTTTCAATCATTATTTCTTATTAAACCATAAGCATATAAAAACTTTACTTAAATACTTAACTTTACACCATTAAACTTTTCTATTATTTATTACTTCTTTCTTTTAACCAATTATAAAATTTGTTCCAGACTTTATAGAAATCAGAATCTTCTTTTTCTTTTAATTCTCTGGTTAACATATCCATTTCCGCACAGTCCATTATTTTCTTTATTATCTCCCCCTCTTTGGGAATCTCTTTATTTTTCCAGGACTGTGCTCAAAACTGAAATACTTTCAAAAGAAAGATTTAGGAATAATCTACTCGCTTCATGACCATTCATACTGTATGTTTCAAGATCTTTCACTAAAGTGGATGCACATTCCTATCCACTCTAAAAAAAGAATCCCCCAAACAATTGTTTTCAACTCTGAAAAAGAATTTGCACTGAAAATCTGCTCTGGAATTCATTTAATGACATTAGTTCACTCAAGGAAAATAGCATGTTCAATTTCATCCGAAAGATTCTCCAAAAGAGTCATATTTACCTATGTAAAACAAATTCAAACATAGCAGCACAACTCTTTTAAAAGATTTCTGTCTTTCTAGATGCTTTTGGTTGCTATCTTCTCTGAAACTGGGTTTTTTGATTACTGTGCAGTAAAGGTGAGTCTGTTTTTAATGGTAAGTATTTACAAATACTTTGTGTGTACATTACACTGAAAAGTGTGCTTGAATCATTCTCGGTTCAATTGTTTCAATTCTGCTCTGAATAATGCTGACTGCCTTTACAAAAATGCTAGCTTTCTTTTGTAAAAATCTTAACCAATTTGATGAAATTTAGAGGTACTATTTTAGAAGACTTGACAAAGATTCAGGACACATTCTTAATCTCTATTGCAGTTAATAGCACTTACATGGCACTTAACTTCAATAAGATTGAGAGACTAGCTTCATCCATCAGGTGATGTCAAATATTGGATATCTACTACTATATAGCTGGGTTACATATCTCTTTGCAAATAACTGGAAATAAACAGGGAGGAAACCGTACATTCATTAGCACCAATGATGTTATCTAGTTGGGTAATGAAATGTCTGCAAGCAACAAGCAAGCTCAAAAAACACCAAGGATGCCGCAGATCAGCCCTGAGCTACAGTACATATAGTCTCTTCTATTGTGTATCTGAAATAAGTCTGCTTTAAACCATGGTTATGAAAGTAGCTACTTTTAATTATAATTATTATGATTCAGGATTTATCACTGAAAATTTGTTGTTAATTGAAATCAGAAGCTAAATTGTTAAATGAAAAGAAAATCAGGAGAAATACATTACTCAAAGCCTTTGTACTTATTGACAAATGATTGTTTCCTTTTGGAGCTATATTAGACTACTGTGAAAATTTTTGAAATGAACTTATATCTAAACTTTGATAATATTTACTTTTTGCCCAAAAGGTCTTATGATAGACATAACAAACAATCTTGAATTTTACGGCGGTAACCAAGGGACTATAGGTAGACATTGATTCCCATATAGCATTGCAATTTCCATAGGCCCTAATTTATGAAAAGCAACAGTAGGTAAATGGAGAAATTGGACCATTTCTTCACTTCTTCATTTCTCCTTAAAAGCTTCCCAGAAGCAGATTTTGTCAATGGGAGGATGGCAAGATGTGTAGGACTGTTGGTAATCATATCAGTTCCTTCGCAGTTCCCCATTGACTTGTGGGAAGCTGTCAGGGAATTTTGAAAATGAGGATCATGTCATCATAGTTGACTGCAGCAGTGTGGCAGTGGTGTTGAACAGCAGCCATGCAGTGTCACTAAGTTGACAAAACATTCCCCAAATTTCATTCCCTTGGGAATAATGGGTTCCCAGTATTCTGTAAGTTAGCCCTTCTGAGGTGCTCTTGCTGAAAACATTTTCCCCTTTGATGCAATATTTTGCCCAATTGAAGGTTACAATATAGTAAACAGTCACAAGAGTTTAAGAAGTATATAAAAATAATCTCTCTAGAACAGGGCTGTCAAACTTGATTTCATTGAGGGCTGCATCAGGGTTGTGTTTGACCTTGGGGGCCCGGGGTGGGTGTGGCTGGGGTGGGCATGGCCAGCTTGACATCACTTGTGTCGGGGGTGCCTGTGGGGCCCGAGCGCTCTGCCAGCAAAAATGGGCTCCCAAGCTCCGTTTTTGGCCTCTACGGCCTCCTGCAACCGTCTGCCAGTGAAAACAGTGCTTGGGAGGGCCCTCCCGAACTCTGTTTTCGCTGGCAGAGGGTTGCAGGAGGCCGTAGCAGCAAAAAACGGAGCTCAGGAACCCATTTTCGCTGGCAGAGGCACCGCGGGCCGATCCTTCGCTGTTTCCAAGGCAGCCCTGTGGGCCAGATCTAAGCACCCCGTGGGCCAGATCCGGTCCCCGGGCCTTGAGTTTGACACCCCTGCTCTAGAATTTCAACTCTTCTCTTGAGATCAACAGAATCCCTAATATATGTCATGAGAAGAACAGCTGATCTGTTGAAATTTGCACCATGTTGTTGATCACCTTCATCTATTTCAATAAATTTTTTTTTTTGCATCTTTTTATTAGGCTTATAGACTTTCTCGAGGTAAAGTGTGGGCCATGATTATCATTCTTTGTTTTTTTGCTGCAATTCTATCAGCCTTTCTGGACAACGTTACTACAGTGCTCCTCTTTACTCCAGTAACTATAAGGTATTTTTTCGAATTGTCATATGTATTGCAGTACATTATCTATTTGATTGCATTAATATTTTATTTTTTCCACTTTGGACAAGGAGTTAAAAGGTTCAGATAGTCATATATGTATGAAACATATATAAATGGAAGTAAAATAGCATACTATAAAAATAGAAGTGGAACCTGTAGTGAAACTAAGGAGTTTTTTTAATTGCATGAAGTCTGACATGTCCTCTTCCATATCCACCCCCCAGTTTTTCCTTCCTTTAGCAATAATAAATCAGCATTCTGAGATAGATGAAGATGTACAGCTGTTTCTGATGTTTTAATTCATTTACTTTTTTGCTTTATTATAAAAAAAATCAAACTTTCAGAAATCGCAGTAAAATTGGTCAATACTTAAGCAAAAGCTAAAACCAGTAAACATAGTTTAAAACCTGTCTGTATAAAATAAGTGCTCCTGAAATTAGATTCTCTACACTGAGTTAGCTATAAAGAACATTACTGAAGACTTATCGGCTCATTAAAAAGAGAGAAGTTTCTTCTAATTCAGCCAACCAAGGTTATGATCACGTTATCTGTATGCCATGCAAGTAAAAATGAAGTGGTGCTATTGTCTTGATTTCGCCAGATTTGTCAAGGGCAGAAACTTCTGAAATGGGATGTTGTGAAAGGTCCTTTCATGGAAGCATTAATCTGTGATTGGCACAAAATATTAGAAAGGTACTTAGCAGGGTAAAAGCATTTCCAAGTGGATCAGCACTATAACAGTGTATGTACTCACTCTCTGAGTGGCAATATAAAAACCATTGTTTCAAGTCACTTGTGATTCTCTCAGGACCAGTGAAACAAGGTATTGTGCTGAGAGACAACAATGCTTTAGATCCATACTGATATCTTTCTGCTGGAATAAATGAAAACTATTCTGAATAATCAAAGAAGGAAGAGAATCGGCACGCCAATTTTTGCCAAAATTGCAACTGGCAATCATACTGAGCTGTTATGTTTATGTAGTTTTTTTTGAAATACTTCAGCAATCTTGAAGTTGCTTTTAGTCTAGCTCTCAATGGTTAAAGACCCTGAGCTTGTCAGCTGTCAGCCCAGGTTCGAGACTTGAGCGCTGCACAATGGAGTCAACTCCCATTCTTGCCCCAGCTGCTGTCCACCTAGCAGTTCGAAAGCATGGAAATGTGACTAGATAAATAGGTACCATTTTGGTGGGAAGGTAACAGTGTTCCTTGTGCCTTTGGCTTATAGCCATGCTGGCCACATGACTACGGAAAATGTCTTCAGACAATGCTAGCTCCCTCAGAAATAGAGATGAACACTGCCCTCTAGAGTCGGATACAACTGGACAGGGGAAACCTTTACCATTACCATTACCTCTGTGTATAAATATCTGTAGTTTGTATTCTAGTAAGCTGAACATTGTTTTAACAACTGTCTCTTTTTGCTTTTTCCTTTGGGTTAAAATAATGTTCACCCCAGTGGACCAATGTCTATCAATTCTGCTTAATTGTATTGTCAGTACCAAGTTAATTTTTCTCAATCTATTTGATTCTTTTAGAATAGAATTGGCTTCCTAGATTACATTTGGTAGTCGCATTTTTATTACATTTTTAACCACACTTCCCCCCTGGTTTTATTTATTATTTTATGAATTAGGTAAAACAAACAACAAAAAAGCAAAAACCAAAAAGGTAAAAGAATACACATACTTACATAAAAATAATCATGGAGAAAATATATCTGTGTGGTTGCTAAAAATTGACAATGACTTGATGGTACATAATCAATTGCATAATATAAACTTTACATTAGAGCAAAGCTTGATATGAAAATATGATGATTACAAACAAAAGGACGAAGAAAGAATATTATAGGACAAAGCATTTTAATGGTCTTCCTTTCCCCCTCTTTTCCACCCCAGCCACTAATTTCTGCTTACATATTATTATACTGTACTATACTTTAGACATCTGCAACTATTGCTCATATCTATGTGGATCATTTGGATAACCTTTTTAAACAGTTTTTCTTTTTCTCAAAGAAACAAAATCTAAGTGTGCCTTTTTCTGTAATATGTTGTATATAAGGAAACCATTCTTGAATTTGATCAGATTTCTGCTGATTATATCTAAACAATTTTCCACTATTGGTATTCTCTAATTTTAGTTTCCCAATCTAGTATCAATGACCAGCCTAACATCACACTTTAGGAACTAATGAAGATGCTTAGATAGATGATAGGTAGATAATTGATAGATGATAAATTATAGATGGATGGATGGATGGATGGGTAGGTAGGTAGGTAGGTAGGTGAGGTACAGCCCTCACTTTTCTGTGTTACCTTGCTTTGGACAGTTTTTTGTCTCTGAATCCAGATCACTTCCAGAATCAAACATAGTCTAGAAATGAACACAATGGTGACGTAAAGTCATTCATTGAAAAAAAGAATTGACTGTCCTTTTTTATTTGCATATCAACTCCAAACATGGCTCCCTGCACTCTACTTCATTCAGTTCTTTTTCTAGGTGTATTTCCCCACTCCTTCCTTCTGTTTTTTACTTCAGTCAGCATCAGTCATAGTCAACATGTTAAGGAATTATGGGCATCATACTCACAAGTTTTGTCTACTCCTGTTCTAGAGCAGGGGTCCCCAACCCCCAGTCCACGGGCCAACACCAGTCCGCGCCATGCCAGAAACAAGGCTGCACAAACAAGCAAAGCCCCATCTGCGGGATGCAGGCAGCATGCAAAACCACGCCCCCTCTAGTCCATGGAAAAACCTCTCTCCATGGAACCGGTCCCTGGTTGGGGACTGCTGTTCTAGAGATTCCTTTCCCTTACCTGCTTTTTGATTTGAGTGTGTGAGAACAGAAGATTAAACAGTCAAATCTGCTTGATGCAATAGTGGTTTAACTATGAATTAACTTATCTCCTCTTAACCAAGGTGGCAGAACTCCATCTTTCACTCTACGGAAGTGACAAAACTAGCATTTTATGGTGAATATTTTTTTTTCCTGATAGGCTCTGAAATGTTGATTTAATTGGAAACAATATTAAACACAATTTCTAGATTCAAATATTTTTTATTCACTTGAGTGTCTTGCTAAATAGAATGAGGAACACATATTGAATGAGTGAATAAACAAATGTTTTCATATTGTAGTGGGGATCTCACATATAGTAATAGTTTTAAAAAAAGACTTTTTAAATAAGTTATATATTTCTTCTCTTACATGGTTTTGTTAATCATCCAGTTATTGTTACTGTCTTTTCCAGGCTTCTTCAGTCCAATTTTAAAATGATTTTGTAAGCTCTTATTACCATGGTGATGAAGCTTAGTAGCAAATTCTCCTGATTCCCTGACAATAGGGATTTAGCTTTTTACACAATGATGCATGAAATATGATCTTATTTTCTTGTTAGGTTTTGTGGCAAACTCACATTTTAAAAAGAAAAGACCACAGCTTGTGTTTAAGAAAAAAAAACCCAAACCCATTCTTGCACATGTTTCTATGGCACTGCTACTCAACATTGCTTCTTCATATAAAACATTGTGAAAAATTGGAAATAAATCTGGATCCAGAACAGAATCCTATAACATCCCTTAATAGGCAAAATTTACTCATCAGAATTGGTTTTATGGATGTTGCATGTTTTTGAAAAATAATTTGTTCTGGTCCAGTGATACCGTTATTGCACACATAGACATTCTTATTTTTTTAAGATAGTCTGTGACATCGATTTTAATTTGTTTTTCTCCAACCTCAAACTATAAAGTAGGGGTGGACAACTTGTAGCTGTCTCAACCCTGTTGGACTCCAACTTCTGTCATCACCATTATGCTTTATACTTTACAGAAGTTGTCAGGAAGCCCATGCATTTCAATTAAAAAACCTGAGACAAAAACTATTATTTCTCTTGTTTTTGAATTGGAAGGTTGAGATATTTAAGGAAAATTAATGGAAGACCTATCACTTATATTCCATACTGCACTTTAATTTTATTGGAGCAAAAATTAAAGGTCAAACTATGTTAATATTTAACATTAAACTCAAGTTATACAGATGATATCTTTTGCTTTTGGTCTTTAGTTTACTCTTAATTTTTGTATAATAGTTCGGGTGCTCTTAATAGGCTCTGTTTTGTTGTTATGTTTTTAAGAGAAATATTAATAATGTTTTTAAAAAGTCTTCCAACAAGGATATTATCTGGTATTTTCTTTGTGGAATTGCAGGTTATGTGAGGTGCTCAATCTTGATCCCAGGCATCTCCTGATTGCTGAAGTTATCTTCACAAATATTGGAGGGGCTGCTACAGCTATTGGGGATCCTCCAAATGTGATTATTGTTTCAAATCAGGAACTGAGGAAGGTGGTATGTATTGCTCTCTGCTGTATTAATAAAAACAACAACAACAACAAATCCCCACGTACAGATGTTGCTGTGTATTACTGATTCATTCATCCCACTGTGTTGAAAAATGAACATATCCATTTTGACAATGTTACATATAACCAAACATTTACTTTTTTGTTTTTTTTCTCAAAATGGTTCTTCAAGGAATAACTTAAATTAGAAAAATGAATATTAGACCAAAAAACTCCTCAAATCTTAAAGTTTACTTTTCATCATTAATATGTAGTAACTACCTTATTATCAAAACTTCAACTCTATATCCACATGCTTGGGATTAAGTCCCAAAGAATCAATGGAATTCATTTCTGAGTTGACATACATTGGAATTGTCTTATATGGGATGCAAATAACCAAAATTGTGCCCGCTGATGGGAAGGTTTATTACTTTCATAAGAGTTTTCATTGGTTGATAGATTTAATTTGTTTATCAAATTTAAAAACTGTTCATCTCACTCTCAGAGTGACTGGGCAGTTACAGATAAAAGCATAAAAACCCTATAAAAAACCAATATGTACCAAGTTCTGTAAAAATCCTTTGTTTTTATCTTGCACAAGACATGATACAACACATTTCTAATTGCCTGATAATATATTTATTTTCCTTTTCTGCATTAAACATTTAAAGTTTCAAATACTGGTACATTTTTAAGAAACCTGACTATCTTTTATAATTTGAAGAAGTGTTAATATTGCTGTGGCTAATTTACATAATTGTAGTTTAATTCATCTCAGCTCAGAGTGATATTGTGGGGACAGTGGGCAGGATCAATAGTGTTAAATAGTTTATGTTCCATAGTCAATGATCTCAGAATGTAATCTAAAATGTTTTGTAAGATAATTATCTTAGCACTGGCATATGTCACAGGTAACTTCATAGACCATAGGAAATTCTTCTGACTTACAGACTTCAGACACATTGTATGTCTGCACATTAGTAAAGGAAATTTGAAAGAAGACACTACAGTGTGAAAGTAAACCACTGTCTTTTGGCTTTAGGATTTAATATGGTTTGAAAGTGACTCACAAGAGATGTTGCAGAATATATGAGAATGCAAACACAGTATCTCTTTAAAGCAACCACATCTTTTTTCAGACCTGCACAAATTTGAACTCATTAAAGTAGCATGTCATTGATATGACTCATTAAATTAGTGATGTATATTCAGGTGCAGATATATGGCTGTTTTAAAGAAGTACTTATTCATGCATTCACACAGGTTTTGAAGCACCACTCCTGAATATGTTTTGATGCACATGCAGCCCTTTTAGGCAACACTGTACAGATAGTTCTCACTTACTGACCACAATTGGGACTGGCAACTTGGTTGCTAGGCACTGCATTCATAAAGTGAAATATCATATGTCTGCAATGGATCTATGACCTCCCTTTTGCTTTGATCACTAAGTGAATCATTGCAATCGTTTATTGAGTCATCATGTGATTGTGACTTGTGATTTCATTTCTGTGTTCTCTATTAAGTCTGCTTCTCAGAAGTTGAGAAGCACATAAATAGCAATTATGTGACCATGGGATATTGCAATCGATATAAATTGGTTGCGATACTGTTTTTTCCCAAATAGTTGTTATTGTGAACATTAAATGGGGCAGTTGGTAGGCAAGGACTACCTGTACTTGTATTTAGTATAAATCTTTCTTGATGTACCTCTACTGAGTCATACTTGATTAAAAAAATATAGTGCATAGTGACTGAATCTGTTTAGATTTGCTACAATTTGTTACAGTATGACATGTGCTTTGTTAACAAACATAACTGATTTGCAATAGGTTCTGTTTTAAATTGTTTTTTCCAAAACTGAAAACTATATTCACTTATTTGTATTACAAAAATGGTATTTTATTATGTATGTATGTATGTATGTATGTATGTATGTATGTATGTATGTATGTATGTATGTATGTATGTATGTATGTGTCTACTTACTTACTTACTTACTTACTTACTTACTTAACTTACTTACAAATCTATATGGCCACTCATCTCACAAGAAGTGACTTTGGGTAGTGTATAGCGTATATCTTCCTTATCTTATATCTTTGTATTACTTTCTTTATCTTCTACTTTGTTCATGATTTAGATTAAAATTATTAATTATAATTTGTCTTCCATCTTTATCTTTTGATGTCATAAACATATTTTAAAGACTAAAGATAGGTGAAAGCTATTTTTTAAGCCAATTCATCACGATACACTGACAAATGCTATCTTATTCTTAAACTATCTTCCAGGATAGTGTAACCGACCAAGAGGGAGGTGCTTTGGTGCAACTATGTGTGTGTGTGTGCGTGTGTGTGTGTGTGCGTGAGTGTAAAAAGTAATATTCTAAATTTCTTTCATTTGGCAGCCATTTTTTATCAGAAATGGTGGACACATTTTCTGCTATGGAAAGCTAGGTGGGGGAAGATATACTGTAAGTGGAAGTTGAGAGCTCACCTTAAGATGCGCTTCTTCTAAGAGAGACATGACCTTAAGGGTGCTATTAAAAAGACAGTATGATCACATAAAAGAGCAGATGCTATTTTTGATTTCCATTTTCACTGAGTAGAACCATTGTAACTGACTGTATTTTTTCCTAGGGGTTGGACTTTGCTGCATTTACGGGGCACATGTTTATTGGAATTTGTCTTGTACTTCTGGTTTCCTTTCCTTTTCTACGGCTACTTTACTGGAACAAGAAACTCTATAACAAAGAGCCAAGTGAGATTGTTGGTGAGTGGAAATTTGAAACAATGTAGATATAGATCTGATTTACTTGATAAAATGAGATATTAAGAAGGGTGTATTGTTTTGAATATGGATTGGATTTATAGTGAGCTTCAACCCTGAGAATTTGTTATATTCCTTTTCCAGAATTATTTTATCTGTTTATTGAGTGATTAAGTTTGCTATGGACAGCACATTATGGATTGTGTTTAAGACTATCAGATACAATTAACGTTACACAGGTAGTTGATTTAGAAGAGCATTTGCTGGGAATCAGATGTAAAGTCATTTGGGCTGGCATGTGCCAAATGTTGATGTCAGGCATTACAAAGGTATGGCTTTAAATTCAGCTGCACAGACCCTTAATTGCTTATGAAGGAATTGGCTTATGTGACAGAAGGCTAATGGGCATGACTGGAATGAGATTAATCTCTTTACTGCAGACAAAAGAAGCTGTATACACGTAGAATAATTTTTATTGTAGTGCGAAGAAATCAAAGTCCTTATATATTCTATGCTCCAAGTTTAAATTCTAGGTGTTTTCCTCTTCCAGAATCAACAGACAACTTGGCTGAACTTGTGATAGCCTTGATTCAGCTGTTGACATAATGGTTCTCCCTTCTGTCTAGTGTGAGAATTAATATGGTTCCTCAATCCCCAGCTTTATTCTTTACAATAGCAATATCACTTAGACTTATCTACAGCTTCACAGTGCTTTACAGCCCTCTCTAAGTGGTTTACAGAGTCAGCATATTGCCCCCAACAATCTGGGTCCTCATTTTACCGACCTCGGAAAGATGGAAGGCTGAGTCAACCTTGACTACAACATCAGTCTTGATTCCACTTTTTTGTTTAATATTTTAAATTAGTAGGCAGTGGTTTCCTTATAGATGTGCTTTCTTTTTTATTTTTATTTTTAAAAAATTGTTAGCAAGCATAAAAGGCATTTTTAGGAGTGGCTGTCAGTTAATAGCAATTACTCTGAAATCTTAAATGGTATTCTGAAAACTATTAGGAGTTGAACATCCCAAGGCTGAGATGTCTTGAAGTCTTTAAAGAAAATGGTATTATCCTATGCTTTGTTATTTAAAAGAGCATAATCATCTATAATATTCTTGCGTTTTACTAACCAAAATGGTTAAATATATTCAGTAAAGAAGCGCATTCAAACTCAAATTAGACGTCATCTGTGTTATTCTCTCATTACTATCTTCAGATTCAGCAGTTCTCATAATTAGTAAACTTTTTCCCTCCTACAATCAGAAGTGGTTACATCATGATGAAGCTAATCAGTACTTGCTCATTGCTCAATAAAAGCAAATACTAAAATACTAATTCTATTAATGATTCCTGGGAAAGGAGATGAGAGGGGTGATCAAAGTACATTTCATTAAAAGGGATCTGAAGCAATTTGGCTTCAGAGAAGTAACAGAATGAGTGCAAGATGTCTTAATGGGACTTTCCAATCTTTAATTGCTGTAGTTCTGTGATAACCTTCAACAGAATTGTTTGAAACAGCTGTTTCATTCAATTTAGTGTCTGCAAAGTTGCCCCCTGATTACCAATCAAACAAGTACTGAATATTTATTAAAAAAACCCTCATTAACTGTTCTCCATTGCTTAGATTTCCTCAGTTTTCATATTCTTTTTGAGGGTGTTCTGCTGCTACTCAGTTGCTTAGTATGAGCAAGGAAGTCACAAGATTGCACTTTGAAATGCAAGGAGACTCCTGACATTTTAAAATTTAGAGACTTGAAAAATGCTGCTTATTGAAAAGGCTGAAAACCTTTCCTAATTTTCTAGCACACAGGCTGTAATTTCACCATGCCATTTTTCTTCTGTCCAAATCTATCATTATTTTTACTTTTTATAATCTGCTTTATTTATTGATTTATTTGATGTCAATTAACTCAATTTCCAGATCTAGATCTAGATCTATACCAGCAGATAGCCTCATGTGGTTGACCATTTCTAAGACTTGAAAACTCAGGAGGGTTGAACCTGGTTAGTATTTGGGTGGGGGCCTCCAGGCAATTCCAAGATTATAGATGGAGATAACCTTGAAGAAGGTTAAGTAGGAACACTGAAACTAAGATAAGAGACAGGTGAATCTTGAGAAAGCAGAAGGCATGAAACAGAAACTCAAGGCAGTACTGATGATGTTACCTAATTTGGTAATGAAACATCTGCAAGCAAAAAACTCA
>QLTV01001997.1:1042342-1067320 GCA_003457575.1 Thermophis baileyi
TTCCCCAAACCCAAAAAACTTTAACCTTAGACTGTCTACTGTCGACCTCACCCCATTCCTAAGAGGTCTGTAAGGGGCATGCATAAGCGCACCAGCGTGCCTACCGTCCCTGTCCTACTGTCCTATTGTCTTCATCTATCTGTATTCACTTTGATTATGTTTATGTTTATACCTATACCTGCTATCTTGTACATGTTTGACAAACAAACAAACAAACAAATAAATAAATAAATAAATAAAATAAATAAAAATTAACTATATTATCTAGTTCTCTTTCCAACTCTCTATAACTTCTGTCTTACTCTTCAAAAGTTTATTTTTTCATTAATTTCTTCTACATCTGCAGGCACTTGTGTTATAGAACCTGCAATCATCTTAACTTCTTCTTACACCCCCTCATTCATTTTTATAAATCTTTCATTAATTTTTTTTCAAAAGCTGTCAATTTATTATTAAGTGATTTAGCTAACTTACTGGACAAACATAGTCTGTTGCTCAAACATTTTCTGAAGAAAATCTGGTATAATTCCTCTCTCTGCAGGTTGCTCTAGCGATCCTCTCCTCCCTCTATTTATTATTGCCACTTTTCTCATGATTGCCATTATGATACTATCATACAAAAATCAAAATATCTCAAAAAGGGAAAGACAAAAAGCAAGCTTCTCCCCTCCTTTTTGTCATTTTTTCTTCCTGTGTCCTTAATATTTACGTACATCTTAAATGGCACTCTGCAGTTACAGTGAGAATCACAGTCTGGCTCATATTACCCTTATGTTTTGATCTGTGAAATTCACCAATTGTCTGAACTCTTTAATAGCAAGCAAAAACATTCTTCCAGTTAATTGTTTTTTAACTCCAATTTGTTCAAAAGCAAAGTGAACAAAAATAATCTTTCAAAATAATTATCCATGTTATGCTTTCTTATATTCACTCCTTGTTAAACTTTTTGCAAAAGCTTTTAAATATTTAAAAACCTTTTCCCCTTTGTAATACTAGAAAGACTGTTGACTCACCAAGTGGGATTTTCTTTTCCTGTCCCTCAGAAAACCTCTCTTTAGTTGTAAATTAGTTATATCCAAAAGTGCTTTAAAAATGAGGCTCAGGCTAACCTTATATTCCTAGAGGTTGCATTACAGCTGTGAGCTTGATTGAAATCCTTCAACTCCCAGCCACTCAACTTACAAGCTGACCACAAAAATCTCAGTTCCTGCAGTTTATTCATGAACAGCAGTTGCCTGAGCATAAGTGGGTGATCTCACAATCTCTCCTTTTTCTGAAGAGATTGTAGTGGCTAGAATTCACTGTTTGATTGTCTAGCTCTGCCAAAATATTGTACCTGCTCTTTCAGGGACATCTAGTTCACCATAAATCCTCATTTGAAGCTGACCAGAAGTGGGTTAAGTATAGAAAAGAGTCTGTCACCTATAGGGATATCTCACTCTTGGTAGGATTCAGTTCAGATCCCTGGCCTTTAATGAATATGTGTATGTACAACTGAGAACAAGAGATAGGCTAGGGCAGGGGTGTCAAACTCATGTTATCACAGCGGCATCACGTGACGTATCAGAACTTTTTTCCCCTTCGCTAAACCGGGCGTGGGGATGGCCAGCGAGTGATGCATCTGGCCTGCAGGCTGGGAGTTTAGATCACACACTTGATTTGATCATTTGCTGGGATAGCCTTCTTTAGATAATTTTCCTTATAGTAATCCCATTGCCATGGACCACTACTTGCTGAACGCCAAGCTTATAGCTACCCTTCATTTTGAACTAGTCTCCCCAAAACGATGGGATGAAGCAACAAAAAATGCAGAATACAAGTGCTGGAATACTGACCTTGAAAACACAATGTAGAGCCCATTTGAGATGCTATAGTGCAGAGCCCCCCAACCTTTTGGGCACCAGGGACCACTTCCGTGGAGAGAGGTTTTTCCGTGGACTGGAGGGGGCATGGTTTCACGTGTTACCTGCATCCTGAGGATGGGGCACTGCTTGTTTGCGCAGACCGGTTGCTGGCATGCCACGGACCGGTGCCGGTCAATGGACCGGGGGTTGGGGACCTTTGCTATAGTGTACTATGGCAATATATTCCAAAAAATAGTAATGTGATTACATCTACAGATTCTTATACAGCTAGCTATTTAGTGTTTTGAGAGAATATACAAATGTCTTCAACCTTGCATTTAAAAATAAAAACACCCAGATTGCTGTGGCATTTTCAGTGAGTTCTTTGGGTAGGGCAGCTCCGACTTGGAGGAGGGGCAGCAGCAGGGAGATAGTTGGGGCTGATTTGGCTATAGAGCATTCTGAGCAGTTGGAAATGACAGAGGATAAGGGCCCTGAGCCGGAACCTCCTCCTAGCATTAAAACATGAAGTGCTGAGTGAAGAGCAGAACAGAAGAGGTTTGCATGGCTTCTCATGAGGCAAGTGTATTTCTATTGATTATTGCTTGCATCTGGTCAGAGCTCTATTTTAGAGTGACTGCTAGCAAGTAGTCTTTTTCTGGGAACTTGTTCTACTATCTGGGACTCTCTGTTCCTCATGAAAATCTGTGCCTTTTGGAATCTCACACTCTTTGACTTCAGAACTTTACATTTCAACCCTGGACTCCAATGTCTGGATCCTGTTCAGGGTTTTGGTTCAATTTTGACAAGACTGAGTGACTGAATATTTGGATGCCATCCACCCTCTGTGGTTCAGGAAAAACATGCCTCTATTCCCAGGTCAGGGGTTGATGCATTTGTGGGATGCCTGTCATATTTTTATTGTTGTGTTTTTAGTGTGGACTATCTATTTTTTTTCCTATGTATTTAATTGTTTTTAACCATGCATTGGCTTTTGTAAATTGCCCAGAGTATATTGGAGTGGTAAATTTTAATGCCTCCATGAGGGAGATGAACTGTATAAATCCGCATCCACGAGATCAACTTTATGGAAATGTGATACTTCAATTATAGGCCAGTTCCTAGAATTCTATGGCTGTGTAGAAAAAATGAGAGTGATTCAGATAGACTATATGAAATAAATATGCAAACTGACTTTAGTATGGTTTATGGGATTGAATTATTTGGTGAATGATTTTCATTTGGAGATAAAGAAACTGTTGATTCTCCAAAGTTTTTCAGTGGCTTTCAATATAACTGACCCCAATATCTTTCTAGATCACTGGCAGTTTGAGGAAATCTCCATTGAAATTATTCTGCTCATATCTGCTAGGAAGGTACTAGATGGTGACAGTTGATCTTGTAGTTCCATGAATTTGGAGCTCATCCCTAAAAGCTTCATTTAATCCCCAACATTTTTTAACAGATATGTAACAGTCTGGAAGAGATCAGCAGCAGATTTGAAAGCAAATGTTACCAATATGATGATGACATTCAAATACTTTTTCTATGACAACATCATAAAACATGACTGCCTTGTCTATTTGGCTGCAGATGGTAATGGGTTAGATGAGGAAAAATAACATTGAGTCCAGATGGATTGGAAAGACTCATTATAGGATTTTAATACCAGAATTATATACAACTGTCTAGATATAGTCATACTCTCTTAGAATGAGAAGATACATAGCTTTGGAGTGAAGATAGTTTTCTTTCTTTAATGGAGTTTACAATCAGAAACACTTTGATTTGTATTAGTTGATGTGCCAACTTCATCAATTTGTAGAGAATTATGAGAAAGTTACAGTTAAGCTCCAGATTTCTTTTTTGAAATTTTCACATAAGGTTGTCCTTCTCTACTATTTAGAAATTTCAAATGGTCTCTGAAACATCTGTTATATTTTATACCAATTCTGAAATATTTACAGTGGCTGCAAGCTTGCTTTTGGGAACAGTACAATGTGTTATTTGATGGTGATCCATAGGAAGGATTTAGTAGCAGAAACATAGTGCTAGTGATTGTGTAATGCTAATGTTCTTGACTTTAAACAAATATGGAACAGTAGATTTCAACAGAACAATAAGTAGGATGTCCTGACAGGAGTAACTAATCAGAAAAGGAGCTCAAGATGGGTGGGAGTACTAAAGGAGCTATTAAAAGCATAATTGGAAATGTTTTTAATAGCAGAGAAATAGGGAGCAAGAAAGGAAGTTAATGAATTACACAAAAAGCTTAGTGAAGGTCTTAAAATGGAACACAGTGTGTGAAATTGTAGAGCATGTATCAGAAAACAAAAGCTAGGAGTGAGCCAAGGTTAATAAAGAATGCAAAGAACAACAAACAGCTGCTTAAACAGATAGGCAAAATAAAAGGAAAATTATCAGATATCAGCTGCTCAATGAAGAAGACAAATTGCTAACAGATTATAAAGAAGAGATAGAATTACTCAATTCCTACTTTGGTTCAATCAATTAGAATACAGCTGGAAGGGACCTTGGAGGTCTTCTAGTGTAACCCCCTGCTCAAGCAGGAGACCCTATGCCATTTCAGACAGGTGGCGGTCCAGTCTTTTCTTAAAAACCTCCAGTGATGAAGCACCCACAACTTCAGAAGGCAAGCTGTTCCACTGGTTAATTGTTCTCACTGTTAGGAAATTTGTCCTTAATTCCAGGTTATTTCTCTCCTTGATTAGTTTCTATCCATTGTTTCTTGTCTTGCCTTCTGGTGCTTTGGAAAATAAGTTGACCCCCTCTTCTTTGTGGCAGCCCCTCAAATATTGGAATACTGCTATCATGTCACCCCCCCCCCCTAATCCTTTTTTTCTCTAGACTAGCCATACCCAATTCCTGCAACCATTCTTCATATGTTTTTGTCTCCAGGCCTTTAATCATCTTAGTTGCTCTTTGCACTTTTCCCAAAGTCTCAACATCATTGAGCAAAACTGAATGTAGTATTCCAGGTATGGTCTTACTAAAGATTTATAAAGTGGTAGTAATACTTCACGTGATTTTGATTCTATGCCTCTGTTTATACAATCAAAGATTGTATTAGCTTTTTTGGCTGCTGCTGCTGCACACTGCTGGCTCATGTTTAAGTGATCGTATTCTAGGACTCCAAGGTCCCTCTCATAGTTACTGTTTTTGAGCCAGGTTTCACCCAATCTGTACTTGTATCTTTGGTTTTTTTTTCTGCCTAGATGTAAAGCCTTGCTTTTCTCCACATTAAATTTCATGTTGTTGGATAGGGCCCATTCTTCAAGTCGGTCTAGATCATTTTGGATCCTGAGCTTGTCTTCTGGGGTGTTGGCTATTCCTGCCAGCTTAGTGTCATCTGCAAATTTGATGATTTCCCCTTCTATTTCCTCTTCTAAGTCATTTATGAAGATATTGAAAAGTACTAGTACTTGTACAATGCATCATAAAGAGATTGATTTCAAAACATCTTGAAAACAATGCAGTAATTATCAGAAGCCATCATGGAGTTAAATACAAATCTTGCCTGACTAGTTTTATCTCATTTTTAAAAATTGGATAACTCCCTTAATAGATTATTGTAATGTAGTAGACATAATATACCTTGTCATGAACAGAAGCATTCATCATGCTGATTAGCAAGCTTGTTAAGTGTGGGCTGGCTGACAATTGAGGGGATATGCTGTTGTCTGTAATATTAGACTCAGAGTTCTGATCAATGATCTTTCATTGAATTTGAAAGAAATATAAATTAGGATTTCAGAAAGTTCAGTCTTGGTTTGTTTACTCTTCAACATTTTGGTTTGGGTGGAGAATGGGGGAATGCTTATCAAATTTGCTGATGATGTAGAATTGGCTGGGATAGCTAATATTACAGAAGACAGAAATAAAATGCAAAATGCAAAAGAGATCTTGGACTAGTAGCTTATTGCAAATTGAATAAAACAGACAGAAGTATGATTTGGTTACAATGAAGACAAATGCATTTTAGCTGTATCAACAGAAATAAAATTTCCAAATCACAGATATGACCTGTTTCCACATCGAATACTGTGTCCAATTATGGGTGTCATACTTTTGAAGGAACAACCAAGATAATCGGGGAGCTACAAACTAAGCTCCAAGAAAAGTTATTGAAATAGCTGACGATGTTTAGTCCTGAAAAAACTAAGTGACAAAGATGGGAAATGATAGTACTCTTCAAATTCCTCCAAAGGTGTCATGTAGATGAAAGTTAAGATTCATTCTCATTCCAGAATGCAGCACATGGAATAATGCATCACATTATTGGATGACAGATAATGATTGAATATGAGACAGTAAAATAAATTACTAGAGAGGGGATGGAGATTAAGATTGTTGGGTTAATTTATTTTGGACTTTCACACTGAGCCAATGAGTTCAAGTCCAACCTTAGCCATGAAAGCCATCGTGGTGACTTTGGGCCTATCACACTCTCTCAGCCCAACCCACCTCATAGGGTTGTTGTTGTAAGAAAAATAGGAGGAGGAACAGAGGTGGGTTTCAACAGGTTCTGACCAGTTCTGGAGAACCGGTAGCAGAAATTTTGAGTAGTTCAGAGAACCGGTAAATACCACCTCTGACTGACCCTGCCCCCATCTATTCTCTGCCTCCCGAGTCCCAGCTCATCGGGAGGAAATGGGGATTTTGCAGTAACCTTCCCCTGGAGTGGGGAGGGAATGGAGATTTTGCAGTATCCTTCCCCTGGAGTGGGGTGGGAATGGAGATTTTACAGTATCCTTCCCCTGCCACACCCACCAAGCCACACCACGCCAACCAAGCCACACCCACAGAACCGGTAGTAAAATTTTTTGAATCCCACCACTGACTGGAGGAAGATTTGTTGGATATGTTTGCTGCCTTGAGTTATTTGTAAAAATAATAAAAAAGGATATAAATAAATAAAATAAAATAACTTGATGGTCTGAATGGCATCTGTATGTAACACCAGGGACAACACCTCTTCTTGTAAGATTTTATTTTGAACTAAGAAAATCTGGGGAGGCTCACCCCGAAAGGCATATGGTCTGTCTGATTATTACTTAGGCTTCAGTCTCCTCCATCTCTGGAGTTCATTTCCCAGTACATGATGGGGACTGCCACCCACTTTAGTCTTTAGGAAGACATTAAAGTATCTTTTTTGATAGGTCTATAACAATTTTTTTTTAAAAAAAAACATTTTATCCCTGTCACCAAAATAATAATTTTGTTCAATTTTTACTATGTTTATATAAACTAGGAAGTTTCATGTGTTTTAAATTGGTATTAGACCTCTGGTCTAATTGTTTAAGAGCAGTGTTTTTCAAATGTGGCAACTTTTAAGATGTGTGGACTTCAACTCTCAGAATTTCTGGAATTTCAGGATTTTGTGGAGCTATAATTTAAATATTTTAAAGTTGTCAGTTCTAATAATCACTCTTTTAGATTATTCGGAGATTTAGATGGCTGACTGTTACAAGTAAAATAAACTATAAATAAAAACAGATATGGTATAACAAACTGCTATTTCTGAAGGCCCATAGTAATTCTGGAACAGTGATTAAATTTATTGCCTGCTCAAAGTTACCCTGTGTTAAGATGGCGGCCAATAAATTTAATAAATAAGAAATAACAAAAAATAATAATCAAAGCAATTTTCTTTTAACTAAACTGGCTGGTAATTCTGGCAGCTGCCATCAACATATTACCCAGTTTGGGAAGGCTATGCTAAAAAGAATTAGGATTTTTCTTTCTCCTTGGAACCATTTTGGAGGGGTTCTACCAGATGAAATAAGTTTCACTGAATAAAACAGAACAAGACCCACCCAGAGTTCCTCTTTCATGGGGATGGGCTGTTTAGAAATGTGAAATATAAATAATAAATAAATAATCAGTGCTGATGTTACTGTAACCAGTGTATACAACTGGTCCTGGAGATAATCTTCTCATATCAGTAATATAAGGAACATGCTGTAATTCCCATGAGTTTTTTCTTCTTCTTTTACGGCTTCTTCTCCAAGCTCTCATCCCAAATTCTGGAAAGCTAAAACAATTAGAGAACTGTTTCTAGCCATTTGTGTGAGCAGATCTTTTCATGGTTAAATGTGAAACAATTACTTTTGCTCTGGTTTGTTATCAGACGAACAATAATTTAAATATTTGTGTTTTGTTGCCTAAAAAGGCATATCTAATACAGAATCTTACTGAATGGTTGTAAAGCTTGATAGAGGTGTATTTAGGCTATCATCACACCATTCCTTCAAAACAAATTTGATATGATTACCTGCCCATACATAATTTATTTCTTTTCTGAGAATTGAAATATTCTGCTTGATTTAGGGACAGATTGATGGGGTATCCGAAGCACTTTACATGGCTTGAAGATTGAACTGCCACATAATGATGTTGCTTCTTGGAATGATTATGGTGATGATAGCTTAGTAACCTCCCAAAAGGAAATACCTCATTTAAGAAGTGTTTCGTGAACTACTATATGTAGTAAGGGGCAATCACAGCATCCTTCTTGAACAAATCTTGCTAGATTCATGTAGAGAATAACGGTCAGAATGGAAAGTGTTCCAGTAGAAATATCTTATTCATAGATAATCAGTACATGATTAAAATGGCTGTTGATTCTGTGGTCCAGATATATTTTAAACATTTAAAGGTACCGTAATTCTCCCTGGTAATCAGACAAAAGCAGGGAAAGATATTGCATTGGTTACTTCCAATTTTTGATGTAATCTCTGAAAGGTGACTTTGCAGATTTCAACAAAAATATTGTTTGTATATTTAAATTTTTGATAATATAATAATTTTTTAAAAAGATTTTAGAATATTTTTATAATGATTGTTTGTTATATATTTGATTTCTGTGCACCACCCAGAGCAGTTTTTTGTGGGGTTGGGCAATATAAATTTGATTAATAAATAAATAAGTAAAGATGCATCAATTTCTGTACGGGAACAGGTCATATTATATACATATGAATATAACTGTTAGATTTTATATGAGAAGCAATGCCAATTAAAAAGGAGCCAGAGGGTCATTTGGCCTGTCAACTAAGCTGAAAAAAGTGCTGTTTTTCTTATATTTAAAATATTACATTTATGCTCACTGTTTTCATGACTTGTCCTATTATGTTTTGTACTTGTTAACTTTTTTATTATGACAAGGTCTTTCAAAAGTTAGAAATAATCTGCATTTTTTTGAATCTCTGGGCGATCATGACTGAAAATGCAAAAAAAAGAACATGGAAAAAATGACCTTTTTGCAAAGATGTTGACTTACTGATTGGCTGATGGTTGATTACATGTATCAAGTCAGTCTTTACTCCTAATGACCATGTAGATAGATCTTTCCAATAAGATCTGTCCCCAGCCTGGCTCTGCAGGTCTGCCAACAGTGTATTGACTTCTTCTGTAACCTAATCCATCATCTGGCCATCCCTTTTTTCTTATACTTTCTATCATGATCAACTTCTCAAGAGAGCTGTCTTTGTATAAAGTGTCCAAAGTATGATAATTTTAGTCTGATCACAGTAACTTTGGATTAATTTCTTTATTTTCTTTTGTTTGTTTTCTTGGCTATTGGTGATAGTGGATATCACTAGTCTTCTCCAACATCAAAGTTCAAAAGCATCAATATTCTTTATATTTTGCTTCTTCAAAGTCCAACTTTTGCTTCCATAGAGTGTCACAGGGCATACCATTCCTTGCATGATTCTGATCTTTGTAAGTACAGACATGTCATAGCATCTGATTATCTTTTCCAATGCCTTCATTGCTTGTCTGTGACATACTGTATTTCTTGACTGCTGGATGCTTTTTTGTTTTATTTTGTTATACTCAGTACTAGAAAGCATACCTCAGTATTTTTTCTCAGTTCTACAATGGTTTTTGTACCTGCTGTCATTAGTTTAGTCTTCTTTAGACTTAATCTTGAAAACGGTGACTATCGGCTTGAAATCATATGATGGAACTACTTTATTTCTTCTCTTTAGCTTGACTTGTGATCCAGAGCCAGGCCAACTCTTTGATTTTATAATTGAACTCTTCCACCTCCTTGTCCCAGTAACACAGTCAATTTGATTTCTCTGTATCCCATTTGGAGATGTCCCTATGTATTGTAGAGGCATCATTTTAGTTGTATGAAGATGATGTTAGAAAAAGAAATGATAGGATTGGCAGGAACAGAAATTTAATTGTAATTCTCCTGCTTTATTTCTATTTTCTAAGCCATACAGACCAGCTAATCTTATTTCCTCAGTATTTCCAACTTTGGTATACCAGTTTCCAACCTCAGGTGCTGCATCTTGCATGTTCTGTCAAGATGTGTTTCAGATTGAACGTCCAGCTGTATTTCGGATTGAACCTTATCATAAAATTCTTCTGCATTGGATAACAAACATATTAAAAGGTGTCCATGAAGTCTAATAGCTATTGTTTAGCCACTGACTGCATAGTGCCTGAATAATAATACTACCTTTGCTATATTTTTATTGACCCTGAAAGAAATGCTGATCTTTCTTTTATTTTTTTAATGGTGTCCTAAATAGTAAACAGTGTCTTCTCATTGAAAGTGTCCAATTCTAGTTCATTTCAATTTACTGATGCCTAGCATATCAGTGTTTGGTAGATTTATTTCATTTTTCCTATGTTCATGCTTCTATGTTTAGGTATAGAGGGTAAAAAAGATGATCTTGAGAGAAATATTGAAGAACAATTACCTAGGCTAAAGAGTCTGAAACATTTTAAAATCCTAAGAAATAAGATGATATTCAGAAACAACTCAGGCAACATCTCCCTGATTCATGGGCGTTTAAGGGGTGATGGTAGAAGAGTTACACCACAATTGCACTTGCAAAGTTCTGTTAATGTGACCTATTTCAATCAAGCTTAGTTCTGAACTCTTTGTAGAACATTCCCTCAAAGAGCTGATGGTTCATTTGGTTTCTTGGTGAAGTTCAGGGGTGATTTATGATAGTCTTCTCTTATGGAGTAAAATGATGCTTTTGTGGTTGTCATTAAAGTGATCATCTATCTCCAGCTTCTTCTTGTATTGCTACTGCTTGATGTAGGTTTTTGTTTGGTTTACCTGGAAGAACCTTCATGTCTTGAATGACCCTACTGGGAATACATAATGCTGGCATACAGTTCTGATGTTATTCATTTTTCTTTTCCAGAAATACTCCCTCTGACTATGATCAGGCAGCACCACAGAATTTAAGATTTTTTTTTCAAGTATAATATATATATAATATATTTTTATATATCTATATATCTATATCTATATCTATATCTATATCTATATCTATATCTATATCTATATCTATATCTATATCTATATCTATATCTATATCTATATCTATATACACCAATCCACGAGCACACAATAGATACAAACTTCATGTAAACCGCTCCAAACTCGACTGCAGAAAACATGACGTCAGCAACAGAGTGATTAATGCCTAGAATTCACTACCTGACTCTGTGGTTTCTTCCCCAAACCCAAAAAACTTTAACCTTAGACTGTCTACTGTCGACCTCACCCCATTCCTAAGAGGTCTGTAAGGGGCGTGCATAAGCGCACCAGCGTGCCTACCATCCCTGTCCTACCCCTGTCCTATTGTCCTCATCTATCTGTATTCACTTTGATTATGTTTATGTTTATACCTATACCTGCTATCTTGTACATGTTTGACAAATAAATAAATAAAATAAATAAATAACTGGCCCTCCAAATACTATTTGATTTTTGTAATGCTATGTGGGAATGACCTTGGGAGACAGCGGGCCACAGTCAGTGAACAGTGAGATTAGAGGCAACTTAGGCTGCAGTGGAATTGTGAGTATGGCAAACTTCTTGGAAAGGTTCCTCCTTAGTTTCTTGGGCTGTAAAGCAATATGGGAGAAATGTATTTTCAGATTTGCAAGATTCTGTTAATGTAACCTTAAAATAAAATAGAATTAGTTCATCTGAGTGTGCTTCCTGTCTGGACTACCTTGCAAAGCTGATCTCAATCTTGCCAGTCTTAAAATATATACAGGATGTCCTTGACTTATGACCACAATTGAGCCCAAAATTTCTGCTGCTAAGTGAGACAGTTGTTAGATAGTTGCCCCATTTTATAATCTTTCTTGCCACAGTTGTAAGGTGAATCACTGCAGTTGTTAAGTTAGTAACATGAGCTTCTCCATTGACTTTGCTTGTCAGAAGATCGCAAAAGGTGGTCACATGACCTTGGGACACAGCAACCATTGTAAGTGTGAACCATGTGCTGTGTGTCTGAATTTTGATCATGTGACCATGGGGATGCTGCAACAGTCGTAAGTGTGAAAAATGGTCATAACTCATTTTTTTCAATGACATAGCTTCGAACAGTCACTAAATGAACAGTTGTAAGTTGAGGACTACCTATATCTCCTCATCTCCTTCTGCAGACTAAAGTAAAGGACTAGCTGTCTCTTATCCAACTATTCCCATGGCTATGGCTCTTCCTCCTGTCTCCCAAGGTCTAATCTACCAACCTCTACCTCTATAGGCAATTGTCAAGGAAGATTGGAATTATATTCCAACAACATCCAAAGATCTATAAATCTGCCACTTCTGATTAAGAAACTTGCAAATAGAATGTGAGGGTGATGGCCAATATAATTTCAGACATACAAACATATGTAAATATATATTTAGCGCACACACACACACACACACACTCACACAGACACAGACACAGACACAGACACAGACACAGACACAGACACAGACACAGACACACACAGACACACGATTCGTTTTCAAACTCTCCCCACACCAGTCAATAGACTAGTGAGTATATCAGGCTTAGAATATTATTGTATCAATCGATTTCTTCTTCATCCCAGCAGTTGTTTAATTGTGCAGAAATATATACCACAGCATATTATAGATGCACTAACTGAAAGGAACAATCCTTGTCTGAAAACAATAGAATGAATTGCAGAAAGACTTTTTTCTCCAGATAGTTGCCAAAGAGTAACCTTTTGAAAAATGTTATCAGTTTGATTTTGGAAATGATGTAACCTAGAAACCTAACACTTTGAGAGGCGGTGTCTTTATACGGAATAAATGACAATTGTTTTGATAGTTTTCAAGACTGAATGCAATCTTGGCAACAAATTACATTGTCAGGGTTTTTTTTTTTAGCGTAGTGAAGAGCAGTAAATTGTGATTTTGAATTTGATCTACTGCAGATGAAAATTACCTAAAATTGGTATTGTGCAGATAAATAAGTAAACAGCTGATGAAAAATATACCTTATGGCATATGACCAACTCAGGTCAGAATTCAGTAGCTGTAAGGGTCAGATGGATGATGGGAAGACAGTCCTGCAAATCTCAGTAGTAAAAGAATATTGTATTTCTGATACCATTTTAGACATTTTTATAAATTGAAGAATAGTAAAGTGTAAGACTTTGATACATTGCCCACACTTAGATGGCAGATTGTGTGAAAAAGCTGACAGCTGAATTATAATTTTTTGTCAAAATGTCTTTTCTTTGATTGAACATTTGTGTTAGCTGAATGTACAGTTGCGTAATGCTAATTGTAGCTGTAGAAATCCAGGTTCAGATCTTCAGGCAACTAATGAGACTTCACTAGATAATTTTCACTGAGTCACTGTCTCTCATCCTAACCATCTTCTAGGGTTGTTGTGAAATTGCAAAAGTAAAAAGTATTTTCTATCTTGCAAAAACATATAGAAATTATGCCCATAATAATTACTATGATAAAAAAAACCTAGTGCATAATTTTGAACCATTGTATTCTAAGCCATGATTATCAAATGGCTTGAATCTTCACATTATAAATGATTAGAATGATAGAGTTGAAAAAGGCCATTTAGGTCATGACACACCTCCCTCCTTAGTACACCCATGGGAATTCAATAGGGGACTAATTCAGACATACTCTTAATTCTGGGCTTTGTGCCTATAAAAATGAAAGGAAATTCAAATGAGATAAGGCAAGATGAAAAGTAACAAACCATGATCTCACTGCCACCATCATTACTACGATCTAATTTCTGTTGCATTCATTTAATCAATGTGGATCATTTGTTGAACTGATAGCACTTGGGCTTTGCTTTATTTTTAACGTTTTTGATCATGCTGATCCTGTAGGCCAGGGATGTCAAACTCCCAGCCCGTAGGCTGGATGCATCATGTGCTGGCCACAGCCACCCCCGTTTTAGCAACGGGGGAAAAAAAGTCCCGATACGTCACGTGACACCGCCGTGATGACGTGAGTTTGACACCCCTGCTGTAGGCAGTGGCTTTTCTAATTAGGAGCAGCTGTTCAGGTTTATTCATGTGATTATCCCCATCGTAGATTTCTGAAAAGCAGAATGTGTGATCTGAAATTATTGGTAGGAAAAAGTGGCAATGTATTCTGCCCAGGATCTTTTAAAGGCCTATGGTGTCATAGTCCATCACAACAATTCATGATAAGTTATATTCTAGCTTAGCTTCTGATTGAAATACTCAATTTCAAAAAATAGAAATGATCATTTCTATGTTAGATATGTTTTAACTTTTGAAATGGTGTAGTACAAGAAATTTCTTAACAAGAACTCAGGGTTCAAATCAAAAGTTTAAACACCAGGATGTTATATTGACAGTGTATTATATTTAATGCTTAGCCAAAAGAGTTTAAGATTTAACTTAACTGTACATTAATCTTTTATATATCAAAAAGATCTGGTGCCAAGAGAAAGAATATGATTTAAATGTTGAATAAGTTTCACATTTTAGATGCTCTCTACATAAAGTAATTACAAAAATTGGCATAGCTATGATTAACATTTTATGAATATTTAACATATCTAAGAATAAGATTTAAGTATATAAATGAACAAAAAGCGAATCATAGTACATAAATACTAAAAACACTCTAATCTGTTGTGCAGTTTTATCTGCACCAAACCTCTTTCAGTTTCAAACATAATTAGAGTGGTTCACTTGAATGACTGCATTTGTAATTTTTGCAGTAAACTTTAATATTTGTAAAGTAAACTTTCTAATGAATACATAAAATGACTGGTGATTGCTTTGGAACCAAGTTCCATTTCCATGATTTCATGCACTATTGTTTTTCCCCTAATGGATTTCTAGAAAAGAAACACAATAATATTGGGTCAATAGAGATCCCTAGACCACCTGATTTGCTCCTGGATCTAATAATATTTAGCATCTATAAAATATTATCTTAAGTTGCTTTGCCTCCATTTCTTAGCAGTTATTATTCAGTGTCACTTGGAGATGCAGGATTGTATCAACTAGCGCTCCTTTTATTTTTCCTGTACAATTCCCTGACCAATTTCTGATTTAGGGTGAATTCACACTAAACAAGAAACCATGACATAGCATTACAAAGACTTTTCATCAATGCCCCCCACCTCTCAGGCATTTACAGCGAGAAAGAAAATTGGGTGGTTTTTTTTTAAATAAATCCAAGAATGGCAGTGCCTGACTTGGTTGTAGTGTTGCAAATTTTTGGCCAGAGACATCATATATACCTCCATTGTGACTAGGAAAATTGAAATGTGCCATATTGTCACTCTCAGCTAAATAATTTTATTTCTTTTTAGAACTGAAACATGAAATCCATGTTTGGAAGCTGACAGCCCAGAGAATTAACCCTGCAAGCAGAGAAGAAACAGCTGTGAAGTGCCTCTTAATGCAAAAAGTTAGAACTCTAGAGTTCTTGCTAAGGAAAAAGCTCAAAACTTTCCACAGGTAACATCAGGCTCTTGATAGCCAGTCTTATTGAAAACAAGAGCTACACAGAATCTTCTTTAGTTTTATTATAGATGAAAGTGTTAGGACTCAAGGTTTCCAGACTTAGCAACTTTAAGATATGTGGATTTCATTTTCCAGAATTCTCCTGCCAAGGGATTGAAATCGACACATTTTACTGAGTTTGAGAAATACTGGATAAAGTTATGGAAATCTCAATATCTAGACTACTTTTATTTTAGAGCCCCATTTAGGGGCTCATATTTAGGGTAATCTGTATTTTCTTTCAAATGTCTGTCTTGTCAAATAATGGGTTGCTTGCTCATTTCCTGGAAAACTAAGAAATATGCAGATGTAGTTGGATATTTTTCTACTGTCTTCTGCATCCTTACCAGGCTGTGAATAGGCAATCATATATACAGTAAATAACTCTTCACAAAAGATCTGTCAGCAGATTTTCAAGGTGATTATCTTCATATATGTGGAAGTGATGCATAAATGTTATGTACCAAGCCCTGTGTACCTCCAAATCAGATCTAGAGAAAGAGGAAATTGACCTGAGAATATTTAGCTATGGCATAAAGTGGATTGAGAAACAGAAGTCAAGGTGCAGGATGAAATCTGGTTTGATAGAGATTTAATGTGATAAAAAGCAACAACAAAAAATGAACTCAATTTTTTTTATTAAACACATTAAATGTTAATGAGAATTTTTTTTGAAAACGTATCTATATTATATACCTCAATAGGAATCCTGCAGCTGCTATAGAGGGTAAATTTAATGGGAAATCTGAATTTTCTATTATGTGGTAGTCTAGGACCATTCTAAATGAAGCAATTGCTCAGAATTGCATCCCTGAATCTTTTAATTTTGTTACCCCCAACTACAAATATTAAAAAGAGCAACACCATTAAATAGCTCAAGAAATTCTATTGATATTCATTGTCGGTGAAATATCCATTCTTTTAAAATTCATGGATTGTTGGAAAGAAATTATGTGAAGGGGTGAATCTCTTTGGGTCTATCTAACTATCAGCAAGATAGTTCTTTGAAACATAAAAAGAACAAGCCACAATTGGTATAGTCAGAGGAGCTGACAAAAGAAAGATTCATTTAAAAATGAGCCCAACAATTCCATTATTTTTTCTTCTGGTCCATCCCTAGAAAATAGGCAATTGCAACCACTCCATTCTAGGACCTTTTATCTTCCCTCCAGATTATCTGACCCAGTGCAAAATATATGCAAACTTTTCTCTATTTCTCAGTAACACACAAACATACCCAGACTGAATGAGAGGGGAGAGCAGAAATACACACAGAAATGCAACATATTTTTTTGAAAGGAGAAGAAAACACAGATGCTTCCTATAGCCATTGTTGATAAAATGCTTTAATGTATTATGTAAATTATATTCTCTATGCGTCGCTTATCTTGTTTTTAAGGAGGAAGCACTGGAGTGAAAAGTATTCACAGATTCCAGATTTATTTTGGAGCATGCTGGCATTTGACTTGGGGAGTAAACTTACAAACAATAGCGTGATAGTGTCAATTTCTTGAGGTATTGTGTGAAGATTTTGACTGGATATGTCAGATGCAAAAAACACATATAAAATGTAGCTGATGTTTCATGAGGATACAACCTTGTTGTTTTTGGATAAATTAACTAGACACGATAACTGAATATGTCACAGATGTGTTATATTTGTAGATAGCGATCCAAAGTTCCATGGGGCACACCACAAATTCTTTTAAGCTTTTGAAGAATCTCGTTGTAATTCATAGGTACTGGTCATCACACCTAGCATTTGCATTTAAGATTCCTTGGAAATGTGGAGAATATAATATATATATATTATATTATAATAATATAATATACTATAATAATATAGTAATATAATATAATAGTGTCATGTATTAAGATAGATATATGTTGTGTCACTTAATGGTAAGTGGATATGGAACATAAATATCAAGTATAATAACCGGTAACAAATAATGATCTAAGTTCTTTTTCTATTAGTATGGTTTTATATATATTATATTTCAGACAAATCTCACAAGAAGATAAAAACTGGGAAACAAATATCCAGGAGCTCCAAAAAAAGGTAAACAATTCGAGAAATGTTCACCTACATCTATAATGTTTTACTTTTCTTAATATTGAGAACAATGCAAGTGCACAAAATCTTCTATTTTGAAATCTGTCAAGGACACAAAAAAATAATTGGGGAAAAATTATTTTGAGCCTGAAATGCGCATATGGGTACTCTCCCTTAGGCCATATATAAATAAAGGTATTTTAGAACACTTTGTTTTACTTCACAAGACTATTTTTGTCTGAAATAGAAACTGGTTTGTTGCTTTGCATTTCAGAAGAGCCAGTACCATTATGCAATTGTAATGTAATTCTTTATTATGCTCAATCTCAGTAAAATCTCAATAAGGAATAAAATAAAACTAAAATAGTAAAACATTAAAAACAACAGCCAGTAAGAGGGGTATAAGGGACAAAACAGACTACAATAAAACAGTACAATTATGTTGCCGAAATCAACTTCTGAGAATACAAGCAATAAAACAAAAACGGAGTAATATTTAAGGGATGATATGTGTGGTGGAGGAAAAATACTACTTTCCATTTAACTAAACCACAGCAGCAGAGTATCTGTGGACATAGTGCCTGGGACAGAGTTAAAAGAGATATCAGTCTAGAATCCCTACATAGTCATAAGCAGACTAAGTCCAACCTCCCTTGAATTCTGTTGACTGTTATCTAACTCCAAGCAGATGATAACCATTGGTTGAGAATATTCCTGTACATAGGCATAAGTAGCAATAAATCAGTTTAATTGGACCTTCATCAGGGGTGGGTTCCACTTACCTTCCCCACTGGTTCGCATTGCGACGTTTTGCGCGCGCGCGCTTGCTCCACTCGCGCGCGCACGTTCCCTCCCGCAGTTTTCCTTTTGCACATGCTCAGTAGCTGCAATCAGCCCGAAACACAGCTGAGGAGCTGATCAGCTGTGCTTCGGGCAAGGAATAAAGGTCAGTATAAACCCAGGGGCGGGCGGGAGGGCCTTTTTTCAAGCAGCAGAACAGGAAAAACATTAAACAATTCACAAAAAATTCCCAAAAAAATATGGCGGCGCTCACGGACTGGCACCGACTGAACCGGATCCATGATGTCACCAGCGGGTTGCTTACGGTTCGGGCAATCCAGTCCGAACCGGGAGGAACCCACCCCTGACCTTCATGTGTGGATCTGATCTTTTGTGCATAATAGGAACAGATGTGGGGGTTTGGAGAAGAACGTTGAGGGAGGCAGCGAGTGCCGGAGGACAACAAATAGAAAGCACCCAAACACCCCAACACTTCTATGCTGACTGGCCGATTGCCTAGGCAAAGTGAGCTGGTTCCTCTCTTCTAGAAAGCCTTCTCCAGAGGGAAACAAGAGGTCAAAAATTACACACTAAGAAGTTGCTTATATACACACAGCTGAGAGTGGAAGACTTATTTAGACAGGAAAACAAGCCTCAAACTGTTGCTGACAGATCAGTTGACCGCCTTGATTAGACATTTGATATTGAACATTACTTCAAGTTCTAGGTTTGGACTGATGAGGCAGCGTCTGTTTATATTTTCAACCATTGTCCTTGAATACTCAAGGAACTGAGGAGAATAAATTTCAGTATGTTCTTTAGTATTTGCTTTCTGTTACTTGCTAGCCAGCTCCCCACCCTTCTCTCTGCAGAGCTATCTATCTGCCTCAGGATGATTCTACTTTTTATTATTTTTTATTATATTTATATGCTACCCATCTCACTGCCAAGCAACTCTGGGTGGCTAACAACAATATAAAAACACAATATAAAATGATAAGAAACATTAAAAACATTCAGCAGACAATAACTAGTGAGAAAACGGAGTTTCTTGGGAATTTGATTAAAAGACAAGTTGAAAATCAAGCACATATACTTTTATAAAAAGCACAATATAAAAGTAACCCTCATTTTACATGGACAAAGCTGGACTGCATATGGCATTCCTTTAAGCTTTCCTTAAAATTGCTCAGTTAGACTTTCAGTACTTTGAAATATGGTAGTAATAAGGTTCTTCTAACTTTTGATACTTTAGTTGATCAAAATATCTGGCTGGGATGATGCTGATTGGCCTTCTAAAATATATATCTCTTAGAAAGTTTGACCATGGCTATAATGTATTGCCTTCCTGCCAAGTTAGATGGATGAAAATCTAATGCTAAAAGATTTTCCGGAAAGATACTATAATACTGCATTTTCTGCTATATAGATCTTTTCTATCTTGTGAAGAAATTATCAAGTGAATGTCACTGTGGATAGTCCTAAATAGCAAAAGGATATACTTAACCAATAGTCAAAGATCCATGTCTGCAGATCCACTTTGGTAACACTAGCAGCTTTGTGGAGAGCTACATTGAGTCCACATTGGGCCATTTGAAAAATTTTCTTAAGAAAATTTGTCCCAATTTTGGTGATGCAGAATTGCCAACCTGTCGTAGTTAGATGAGCCATACCTGAATTGTCATGCTTGGGTTGTTAGTAAAAATTGTTCCATAGCTTGTAGAGATAAAATAATATAGCTAGTGATGAGATCTAATGGCTGATGCCAATTTCTTGGAGTTGTGCAATATATAATTCAGATGGGAACTCTGCCTGCTGCATGGTTATGACTCATTAAAGCAGCTGCATCTATTTCCAGAATTGCTTGTCTGTACAAAAATCCATCCACATGTTCTGAAGCACTATTTCTGAACTGCCTCTAAGACATTGCAGAGTGCTAAAGCTTTATTTAATTCATTCATGTAAATGGAGAGAGAATCCAATCCTTGTGAATTAAAGAAGTCCTCAAAACTGCTTTATGCATTAGTGTTCTATATGGAGAACATGGTAGGTTCTTCAGAGCTTCTGGAAAAGAATGCCTAGAGATTGGATATAGATATGTGATAAACTCTCTTTCTAATCTGGGATTTGATGGACAGCATTCCTAACTGTACATTTTAGCTTAATGCTGTTATCAATTTCTTGCAGATCTTCCCTGCAATGGAAGGTTAGGAATAAAGATTCCACTGCAAATTTCTGTTTTTCTCATTCTTAAAAGTTACCCAGAGGAGGTTTTATGGATCTTGAATACAGATAGTTTCCTAAAGTGGAGGTCTATGTCAGTGGTGGGTTGCTGCCGGTTCGGACCAGTTTTCCTGTACCGGTGGTGGAAATTTGCATCCGCTCGCCAAACTGGCAGCGATGGCCGGCTGTCCTTGCCCCCGAACCGGTTTTCCGGTCACCGCGGCTGGCAAAGAACCATCTGCGCATGCGCAGAGGCTTCTGTGCATGTGCAGAGGGTCATTTCCCCTTCACGATGTGAACCAGTAGGGAAGGTAAGTGGAACCCACCCCTGGTCTATGTCAAATTATTTATTTAATTTGTTTCTAAATGCATGTTTGTGCCAGTGGTGGGATTCAATTTTTTTTACTACTGGTTCTTTGGGCATGGCTTGGTGGGCGTGGTGTAGCTTGGTGGGCGTGGTGTGGCTTGGTGGGCGTGGCTTGGTGGGCATGGCAGGGGAAGGATACTGTAAAATCTTCATTCCCACCCCACTCCAGGGGAAGGTTACTGCAAAATCTCCATTTCCTCCCGATCAGCTGGGACTCGGGAGGCAGAGAATAGATGGGGGCGGGGCCAATCAGAGGTGGTATTTACTGGTTCTCCGAACTACTCAAAATTTCCGCTACCGGTTCTCCAGAACTGGTCAGAACCTGCTGAATCCCACCTCTGGTTTGTGCGTGGGGGAAAATCACAGTAAATACTATATACAATAATAAATGAGTAAAAGTAGAAGAAAAATACAGTGCTCTACCTGTATTTTAACCATAATTAACACCACTTGTCAATAACTGACATAGTAACTGTTGAGAGGCTGTTTAGTCCTGGAATATGTGGCTCCTGGTAGTTAAACATTATTAAGGGACTTTCATTCTGGTGTTTCTGTTCCTGCTATAATAAGAAAAAAAGCATGAGATCTGATTTTATTTGTATGATGAAAATGAAAACTTCTTCAACTGAGATGAAAGACTTGCTGCTGTTCCCAAGATTGTCAACAGGGTTCTACTTGGAAATGTAATACAAATCTCTAAAATCCAAATGTGTTTCATTATAAATTTAAAATATTGTTTTCACGCTTTAGATGTTTCCCCTGCCATTTTAATGAAAACATATTTACAATCATATTTGGTTCTGACTTGGGAAACATGCTAGTATGAAGCTGGATATTTGAAGACGATTTCCATTTGATTCATTTATTTTCTCTTTTGAACAGCACAGAATAACAGACAAGTTGCTTCTCATCAAATGCCTGATGGTTTTAGGAATTGTTATTCTCATGTACTTTCTCAATTCATTCGTTCCAGGAATTCATTTAGATCTTGGTAAGCTCCATTTGGATTATTTCTTGGTATTTAAATATATTCTACTTTTGTAGGAGAAGAGCAGGCAGAGTTGGAGGCAGAGTTAGGTGCATCTTTAGTTTAGACTCGTCGTGTTCCCACAAGCGCTCCAAGTCTTACCCCTCCTGAATTCCATTGACCCTTATCATTGGCCAATTTAGTTTTGAAGTTTAGTTGACCAGATTCTTATGTATGGGCTTGAATGAATCTTCTATGCTGCAACCTCACAAATGGTCCTGATTTTTTGCGCCTGACACCACAAGAGCTGTGGTGGCGCAGTGGTTAGAACGCAGTACTGCAGGCTACTTCTGCTGACTGCCGGCTGCCAGCAGTTTGGCAGTTCATTTCTCACCAGCTCAGGGTTGACTCAGCCTTCCATCCTTTCGAGGTCGTTAAAATGAGAACCCAGATTGTTGGGGGCAATATGCTGACTCTGTAAACTGCTTAGAGAGGGCTGTAAAGTACTGTGAAGTGGTATATAAGTCTACGTGCTATTGCTATTTAAGTGCAGTGCTCCATGCAGAGTTTTGTGTGTGTGTGTGTGTGTGTGTGCGTGCGTGCTTGTGTATATGTACTGTATATTCTTAGGCATAATTCTTATATACTTCAAGACTATTTAATTCTATCTCATTTGTTGAAGGCTTGATGATACATTTCTTATATTGCACTATAAAAGATTTAACTATTTTCTCTCTGGTTTTTCCTGTTGCTGGGTTCTTGACAATTAATCATATAAACTATAATTGAAATATAGTTTATATATGGTGGTACTAGTGCCACAAATGCTATACCTTTTTTAAAAATGGAAAATAAGATTCTTTTTCTAAAGTTCTTCGTCTGGATTTGTATGGATTCTTAATAGAGGTAGATTTTGTTCAATGATCGTTTAAAGAAATGTATCATAGGTTGGATTGAAGACATTTTATATAATACTTTAGAACACAATTTAAACTACTCTACATACCTGGATTGCAGAGGATACTCAGGAATACCTTCTTTTCATGTATAATTTTAATTTTCTGTGAATGCATGTAAAAGAGAGCCTAACCATTTCTCTGCAGTTCAGAGCAGTGTCCCAGTTATCTTCCAAACTGGTGTTAGCTGCAGAAGGAGAACCCCAATTAAGAAAGGGGGCTTAATAGAAACCTTATTGTCTCTCCTAATTATAGCTAAAAGGCTTAGAGGGGTTTCCCTATGCAGTGAAATCTCAAGTTAGTAGACCTGGATATAATGGGTGTTGAATGGAATGTACCAGTTTTCATCATCAATTAACTTGATTTGCTTAATTACATAATTAAACAAATTCCAATATACAAATAATGCAAATTGACAGAAATTGGGTGATTTGCATCATTTGCACAATGATGTCATTAGGCAAATAATGCAGATTGCAGTGCACAGTCACCTACTCAATGCCAGATCCTATGAATAGTGGACATCCCTCCCCACAATTAGTGAAAATGAGTTTTTGCTCTATTGCAATTTCAGTTGTAGCTAGAGACTGCTTTTAGAAGCTGAAAATTACAGAGGGAAATCCAAGCTCAGGACCTAGGAACATGGAAGTGTGCTTCTTTTTATATGGTTTGCCAGCCTTGAAATATACGTTTAGTAGCACCTGCAATATTTAGTGCTAACAAAAGAAGTACTGCCTTTATTTTTTAATGCAACTGTTTTAATATCTGCTGATCAATAGGATATGTTAAATGTTTCAATTCTAAAGCATGGTTTATCAGGGCTAGCAAAAATATTTTAAGTATAGAGGTATACTGTACATTTGAACCTGGGAGAGGTTTTAAGTTGTTTTATTTTTAATTATTTTTGTTAGCAGCTTTGAATACTTTTTTATCAGAAAAGCAAGATTGAAATACTTTAGTTAACTAATTTTCAATAAATTTATGCTAAGAGATTTACATGACTATCACTAAATTCAGTCTTTGGAAGAGAATTACTTCTATCTGTGGAAAGGTACTAGTCTACGTGGACATATTACCTATCTAGAATCTTTAATCTGTGCTCTCCAAGCAGAAATTAGGTGCCCAATTCAGCCATTCCACTCTATTAAGCTGCCGTGCTATCAGCCCCCTCTACCACAAAGATCCTGCAGGAGAAGGGCAGTATGGACAACCGTGGGATCTGGCAGGGTGAGAGCTGTGAACCATAAACACAAAGCTTTTGCTGTGTCCCAGTATAACAGATATAGTGCCCTTGCTGACCTTAATAGGGACACTAAAGCAACAGGTCAAGGTAGTTGTGATAATGATAACTCAAATAAGCAGGGGATCGTGGTCTGAGATGAAGAACTTATTTCGGAAAGGGGAAAGTGTGAATCAAAATAAATATAATTAGCTGCTTCTTGAAATATTTTGAGTAGACATATTCTTGGGGTTTCAGATTAATAACTTCCATTTGTTTGTATGGGCAAGGAGGATAAATTACAGAAGCCTGACAATTTCTTCATGCAACTCATACAACTCATATGTTTATTGGACATCATGACATAATCACATAATTTTTGCTAGGATGTCATGGCACAGAAGTAGACTTTCTAATATCAGTGTGGTTGGTAACAGGCCAATTATTGAAGAAGTTCAGCAACAATTCTGTACTTTTTTCTTGCAAGGCATATTGTTCTTTGCAAACCAATCTTATTCTGTCTGCAATGAATAGGGAAAAAACGGCATGCAGAGGCATGGCTGTGCATGTATATACCTCACAGCAAAGCTGTGTTCAAATCACCAGGATCGGATGGATTACACCCCAAGGTTCTGAAGGAACTGGCAGACGAGATCTCAGAACCACTGAACTATATCTTTCAAAGATGCAGGAGCAGCAGGGAACTGCCAGAGGACAGGAAAAAAGCAGCAAA
>QLTV01001997.1:1068166-1106140 GCA_003457575.1 Thermophis baileyi
TTCGCACTGTCTTAGGTTTTAAACTAAATATACTTTAAAATTCTACAAAGCTTGCAGTTCTTTTAACATTAAGGTCTACATCTCTGCAGCTGGTTACCATCTGACTTCTCTTATCAACATCCTAGTTTTAATTTGATTTAAAAGTCATTCTCTTCCCCCCAGAGAACTATGTTAGCTAAAATTTTTTGAGAAGAACAGGGACTTCTCACAAACCTGAAAATGCAAAGGATATTTAGGAGAAATTGGGGGAATTATATCTGTGAGGCTGAAACACAGTGATTGCATGTTGGAAATGAGTTTCTTTATGCATGTGGTGCCAAAATATTCTTTTTCTATTGATAGTGACAGGAGAGAGGGCAGTGTGATGAAAATATTATTTGTCTTTTCCTGACGCATATTTTAAAGATGAAATAGAATGGGAGGAAAAAAAAAAGAATTTATTTTAGATTTGAGAACCATCTTATCTAATTGCGTATTTTCAAATCAATACATGGATCAAAACTTAATTACTTTTGAAAACTGCAGATATTCAAATTTTGCTAAGCCCTTTGCCAATTAAAAAAAATGTGTTAGGAAAAAGTCTACATCATAGGCATCTGGTATGAATCTCAGCAAGGAACGAAGGATGAAATACGTGTTGTGGTATAATAAAATAAACCCTGCCGTTTATGGTGAAATTTTAAAGGTGACATTGGTTTGTGTCACAAGGCTAGGATGTATGTTTCATCATGTCTCCCATGAATGTTTATGCTCTGCACAAAATGCATATATTCAATGAAAATGTGTTATACTAAAGAAACTGTGAAACCAGCTGAAGAATTTTGACTGGTGGGATCCAGACTGGTGAGAGCCTTCTTTGCTTTCACCTTGCCCTTTGGAACATGTTACCCCCCCTCCCCAAGGTGAAGCAAGCCCCCTTCTTCTGGCCTTCCAAAAGAGTGTTAATACCAGGCTCTGCCAATTGGCATGGGGATTGAAGACTAATATGAGACCCTTGGAATGGCTGGTGAAGTCAGGCTGCTCCCTTTCCCTTTTAAAACGTGTAACATTAGGTTGAATTATTCAGATTAGTAGATTCTGGCTTTATTGTTATTTCTTCAGAAAGCAGTTGGCATATTTATTGATTTATTTACCTAAGAAAGCTGGAGAAATTAAGCACTCTAATTGGAAAGAGCAACAATAGAGCCCCTTTGGCATACTCCCTGCCTTAAACGAATGACACTGAATGCATTATGCAGAGCACAGAGGATATTGTGTCTTAATAAGCAAACAACTACAAAATGGCAGGATTTGCACATGTAAGTGCTTTTTATTTTTTCAGTTTTGTTGCTGCTTGGACAGCCATGCAGGTTAGTTAGATTTTGCAGTAATTTCCCACAGTTAAATGAATGAACATAATAGACTGATTGCAAAGTAGCCATGTGTGACCTTTTCCTGAAGCCCTGTCTAGCAATGATAAAATGTTTACATTACTCTTGGGTGTCTCATGTGCTCAACTAGAAATTACTTCTGAAATTTCAAAATGAGGAATAGTGAGAGCTATATTAGCTTGTCCTTATTAAAATGACTTCACTGTTAGGGTCTATATTTTATCTTGTTACCTACTCTGCATTATTTGTAAGGTAAAATTGGGATATATATTTAAAAATATATTGACGTACGGCTAAGAAGCTTTGCTGTGAGGTATATACATGCACAGCCATGCCTCTGCATGCCATTTTTTCCCTATTCATTGCAGACAGAATAAGATTGGTTTGCAAAGAACAATATGCCTTGCAAGAAAAAAGTACAGAATTGTTGCTGAACTTCTTCAATAATTGGCCTGTTACCAACCACACTGATATTAGAAAGGCTACTTCTGCGCCATGACATCCTAGCAAAAATTATGTGATTATGTCATGATGTCCAATAAACATATGAATTGTATGAGTTGCATGAAGAAATTGTCAGGCTTCTGTAATTTATCCTCCTTGCCCATACAAACAAATGGAAGTTATTAATCTGAAACCCCAAGAATATGTCTACTCAAAATATTTCAAGAAGCAGCTAATTATATTTATTCTGAACCCTTTTAAATTTGTGGCAACTATGCTACCAGTAGATCAGATAATGAACCAAGTCAAGCCCAGGTTAAGTTAATTTCCAAATTTTCTTTGCTTTGCAATAGATTTCCATTCCTTTACTATGAAGTCAGTACCATTATGCTTCAATGGCTTTTTTTTTTATTAGTCTTAACTCCTGGTGACTTCATGGACAGGTCCACATGGTTTCCTCGGCAATATTGCAGAAGTGATATATATACCAGTGCTTGTTTTTCAATTTCCCAGGCTAGGACTGAGAGAAAGTCACCCAGCTGGCTTACATGCCCAAAGGATAACTGGAATTTGGGTCCTTCTGCTCTTGGTCCAGCACCTTAACCATACTGGTTCTCTCAGTGGGTGGCATTATTTTGCATGTAAGTTTGATTAGGATGTTAGTTTCCAAGTAAACTGTTTATTCCCCAACAAGACAGATGTGCAGCAGAGATTCTGTGCATCCTTATTTAATATGATTAAATCCTATTATACTTAATAATGATAAATAAACAGGTAAAGATCTGGGCAATTAGTTGCTTCAGGTGCTAACTCTTACTGTCATTGTTTTCTATTTTTTCATTAGTAAGGCTTTCCTTTGTTTCTGGATGAGTAGGCAAAAGAAAAATTGGAGTCTGGGAGGATTTCAGTTCAGGAGGTTCAAAGAGATGGGTGGGAGTTGGAAGGGGATAGATATTTAATTGGGAAGCAAATCTATATGTTATTTGAAATTTGTTATTCTTCTTGAAACCCTTGCTTGAATTAGACTGCTGAGATTTGAATTCCGCCCTGAGCTTAGTATGAGAATGTTTTCCCCATATTTTGCCTTTCTAAAGATACTTTTAGTCCTTTCCTCCCATAGGGAAAAATAATATTTTAGAAGATTTCAGAGTGCAAAGTCTGCACAGGAAAACCTTGTGTTGCACTTTTCAATGATCTCATGGGTAAACATAGTCTGTTGTGTAGCAGTATAACCTTACAACCTGTTGACACCATAATGTTTCTTTTAACTGTGCCTGCAAGCAGAAGCAATTATATTTTACAGTGAAGGTCCTAATTACTGTAAGGACAATGTAGCAAAATTGGCAGTCACAGGAAAACAAAGTTAAGTATTATTGCATTTTGTTCTATACCTCATGTAAAAACTGATCCACTTTCCTTTACTAAATAGGATTTTTTTTTAATCACACTGATCATTCAGTTACAACAGTTCATTTAGTGACTGTTCAAAGTTACAACAGCATTGAAAAAAGTGACTTATGACCGTTTTTCACACTTAATACCATTGTAGCATTCCCATGGTCACGTGATCCAAATTCAGACGCTTGGCAGCTGTTTCATATTTATGACGGTTGCAGTGTCCCAGGGTCATGTGGTCCCCTTTTGCGACCTTCTGACAAGCAAAGACAATGGGGAAGCCAGATTCACTTAACCATGTTATTAACTAAACAACTACAGTGATTCACTTAACGGTGGCAAGAAAGGTCGTAAAATGAGGCAAAACTCGCTTAAAAATGCCTCACTTAACAGCAGAAATTTTGGGCTCAATTATAGTCGTAACTTAAAGACTACCTGTATTTTATAGTTAAACCCTAGATATCCACTTCTGCTAGATCACTTGATTGTTAAATCCAAGAATAAGCATGGATATATAGAGACACAGCCCACAAAATATTAAAGAAAGTGTATCACTTTTTGTATAATGTTGTGTACTGAATAATGTTGTGATACTGATGAACCACAGCAGTGTTTTGCTTTGGCAAAACGCCCTGTCTCCTTTTAATAAGGATCAAAGGCAGAATCAGTACAAGCTTCTACAGAATATTTGATGAAGATTTCATGTATACAACTATCATAACTTTGAAGGGTTTATTTCAACCCCCTTCCCCAATATTTTGAACAGGGAAGGTTGACTTACATACTCTTTTTATTTTTGATCTATTACTGAAATCATTTTCAAACTTCATTCCAGAAAAGATATTTACATTTAAAAGGGCAATGCCATGGAAACAACACATAGAGTCCAACAGATAATTTATGGCATTATTAAAAAAAATGCTCTTTAAATAAAGGTGCTCAGTACTAAGTATTTTATCAGCAGTGTATCCTTGTTTAATATCCTGGAGAATTGATTCTGGCAGTGGCATCTATGACAAGGAGCACTCCAAACTCAGCAAGATGATGGATGAAATATAATGTTTTACTTGTCCTTTTGGAACGTACATGTGACTTTGATTCAGGTATAAAATGAGGAGAAGGGAGGGCTGTAGAAGTTAAATTCACATTTTCTTATTAATCATGCCAGAAAATGGAGTTAGATTACAAAGTCTTAGAAACTGGATTCATTAAGGCAAGATCTCTGTGAGCTGTTTGATCATCTTGTTTATAGATTCCTTCACAGGTAGACTGATTCTTCACTTAAGGCTGGAATATCTACCTGGACTTTGTCTATTATATTTTGGAAAACTTTTTCTTTTACAGACACTGACTCTGATTCTGTTCCTTCAAAATGCAGCAATAGTCTCTACAGGTAGACTTAAAAATGAAGGACTCATGATCACTACAATTATCATTGTGTCCCTCCTGTGAAAAAGAGTTTAATTCAACTATGTATAAAACAGACCCGTTAGGCTGGGTTGTCTGCCTGGTGTGCATGCATTTATGTGTGGAACTCTGTCTTATCCAACAAGAATTTGATATTCTTGTGTAGTTGGGGTCTACCTTAGCTGATGTGGTAAAGATATATAATGTCTCCAAGGCAGTGATGTCATTTGTCCAATCCAGAAAATACTGCCAGACTTTGGGTCAGTAGGTACAGAAGATGTTATTGACCAAAAAAGTTGGATTTATCTATAGGTGGTGGTGATTATTCCAAGTTTCTGGATTATCCCCTTCAGCAGTTTCCTCAAAATACTCATCCATGTAACATTTCAGTCACTACAATATATGGACTGCACCTCCTTCTAGGACAATCTTCCACAATTTGCTACTTTGCAAATGAGTTGGACTTCAACGCACATAATCTTCCAGCCAGCATATTATTTGTCATTGTTGAATGATGAAGTTGAAGTTCAGTACATCTGGAAAAAATGCTTATTTTAGGACTTTTCTTTGGGTTCTGTGCATATTTCTTAATTTTTATGCCAATTATTGGGACATTACTGTCCCATTGCACTGGATTCCCTTTGAAAATATCCAAATTGTCCCTGCTAGTAACTACAGTATGTTATTTTTATTTATATTTGTTGTATGCCAAGTACATTATGACTTTGTGGAAAGTATCATTGATTTTAATAGATTACTATGAGCATGTATTGAATATTTTCATTTTAAAATGTTTATTTCATATTATAGATAACTATTTCAGTTTTAATTGGGTTTTTAAACTCAGTCTTGATTACATTCAAAGAGGAATGAATACACTAAGGAGGCTTAAAGGTTATCTTGAAAGACTGCAGCTGTTGTTATATTCTTTTGTTTCTTTGCATCTGAATTTTATTCTTTTGTAGTATACTGTCTGAATATTTTTTTTGAGAAATTCAGCTTTTAGTAGTCATTCACATACTATTTGAAAAAATATCCCATTACTGTTTCCCCAATGGATAAATAAAGAATCTGCAATGCCTTAACACAAACAAGAATAAAAAACATAGGAACCACTTTTATAACACGCAATATGTGTCCTTTGAATAAGTTCAGTATATACAAATTCCCAAGATATAATATTCTGGTTGTAGAATTCCTCTTTTTCTAACTCAGAACGGTAACTGAAGAACACAGAAATGGGTATGGTCCACAGAAACAAACCCTGCCAATAGCTGTGGAGAGATATTATGTTATTCTGTTATTCAGCTCAGGATGGAATCCATTTGGAAACATGATAACTTGCCTCCTTTGAAAGAAATCTAGAAAAACTTAATTTCAGCATTAAATTTTGTATTTTTTTCTAAATTCATATGGTAAAAATGGGAGTGAAATATAGATTGCTCTTCTCATACAGGATGATTAATTTACAATTTTTATGTATAGTTAGTCTTGTAAAGGCAGCTATATTATTGCACAACTTCTGTGTTCTGATATTTATTTTGCACAGCTGGAATTTTCAGCATGGACTAAATATTTCTGGGTCAAGACATATTTTTTAAAAAATTAGAATACCAGATTAATAGTCATAGTCAAGCCTGATTTTTTTTTGTATGGCCTTGTTTTGAATTCTCAGTGTTGGATTCGCATCAGGAAGAAACAAGGCATTGGGTTACATTGCAAGTTTACAACTAGTTTATAACCAGATTTTTTTTTTAAAAAAAATTCTGGATATTATCCTTTATAGGGCATGAAAGAAAGTAGAATATGGAAATAATGATATTAGAGAAGATCCATCTATTAAATTACTTGAGATATTAAAGGCACATAAGCTTTACCCCAGGGAAAAATAAGTTGCAAGCTTAACCATGATTATGTGCTATTCTACAGTATAAATATGTTTTTAATATTCCTGTACCCAAAGGGTATGTGTACTGTAGATTTGCACATAGTTGGTTAAAATGGACTCAGTTATATTCATGCTAACTTTCTTCTCTTTTTATGTAGGATGGATTGCTATGTTGGGAGCTGTATGGCTTCTTGTGCTAGCCAACATTCATGATTTTGAAATGATTCTGAACAGAGTGGAATGGGCAACCCTCCTTTTCTTTGCAGCATTATTTGTTTTAATGGAGGTAAGATGAAGACATCTTAAAGAGTGCTTAAAATCTTGGTGACAGCAAAGAAGAAACATTTCATTTTTACTTTCTTGAGTTGGTTTTCAGTCAAGTGAAATATAGATTGCTCTTATCACGCAGAATGACTAATTTAGAATTAGGATGTGAAGTTAGTCTTCTAAAGGCAGTACTGCACAACTTCTGTGTTCTGATATTTATTCTGCAGCTGGAATTTTCAGATATGGACTAAATATTTCTGGGTCAAGACATATGAGTTAGGAACTCTTGGTATAAATATGCTCTGAATAAAAGAGTGTAAAGGACTATTTCTTTAGTCCTATCATCCTCATCCTATATGTTTCCTATATGGTGTAGCATAGAGGAAGGATCACTGTATGTACTACTTTTCCTCTGTTACATACAGTACATAAAAAGGTTAAGGCTGACATAACCAAGAGCCATTCCCTTTGGGAATCTCCAATGATAGTATGATGTCTTTTGAGAAACCGTTGATGTAAATGCTTGCCTGTTGTTCGTGCTTTCTCTCTCATTTTGTCTGTTAAATATTTTGAGTTTAATAGAGTTATAATTTTGCTAGCTATACTGAGTGGCATGTGTGCTTGATCTAATCAGGATATAGGGATTGAGTGCCTTGACTGTGTGCTGGGTGCAAAATAAATCGGAGACTATCCATGTTAATTTTTCAGGATTAGTGCTGATTTGGTTTGAGATTCTATAATAGTCAAGATATGTAACCTTTCATGCGGCCTCAGTATATTTCCGATGCAGCCTTTGGGCCCCCCTGCAAAAGTTGTCATCAAATATGACTGAATGTGACAAGGGGGAATATATGAAATGTATGGGAAATAAATATCTTAATTATATTTAATTAAGGTAATAAAATTAATTTCATTGTTGCTGTCACCCCAACCACTTTTTCCTTTGGCCTGCTATGTTTTTGAGCACAGGTCCCAGAACGCTACCACCAAATTATGTAGCCCTCAGCCTGAAACCAAGTGATCTATCCCTTCATTCAAAAATTGTGTGAATTAAAAGAAGGAAAAGGAACTTTAGGAAATTATTCTCCAGATACTTGTAATTATTACTATCTACTCTCAGGACTGAAGAGGAAATCCTGATATACAGAGCATTGGGATCCTTAAGATTAAGATAAGATAACCTTTATTGTCATTTTTGACTGTGAGCACATGGCCCACATTAAAAACGAAAAATTTAAGGACAGGGCTTTACTCCTTGACAGAAGTGAAGACTGACTATTCATATTACAGAAAGTAATCTTATGCAAGGGAAGATCTCTTAAATCCAAGATCAGGGCAAAGATTTGTCTTTCAGCTGTGTCCCAAATAACAAGCTTTTTTACTTTGAGTTCAGTGAATTAAGAAAATCTTCATCTGCATTTCTCCCGGGTGCCGTGTTTCCCATTTCAGTTTTTTATCTGTGTAATCAAAAGTAAATTCAGTGAGGCTTATGGAGAGGCAAATAAGATAGAGAATTTAGCTAGGTTTAAGAATCTTAGAAAGAGAAAGAATGAATACTTTCATCCAGTTGTTATATCATCCAGCCTAGAAAATTCTTCTGCTGATGGATAGAGTAAAATAACTATATGGAAAAATATGTTGTGTGCCCTAAACTCTCTTATGGGATGAAATTAGTACAAGTCATGCCACAATGTTTTGATCATTGTAAAGAATAAGCACCGCTGCACTTTGTAAAACTCTTTAGATAGTAAGTAGACAACCCTTTGACCCATTCTGTCATTCTTTGAGAGAAAAGTAGTACAGTCTAATGCAGGGGTGTCAGACTCGCGGCCTGTGGGCCGGATGCGTCACGTGCTGGCCCCGCCCCACCCCGGTTTAGTGAAGGGGAAAATAGTCCTGATACGTCATGTGATGCTGCCATGACAATGCGAGTTTGACACCCCTGGTCTAATGTGAACAGAATAAACATTAAATTTTAAGCTGACCATATTTTCTTACCCCACTGCTGGAGAGTCTTATGATAATCTAAGAAGAGTATATATTATAAATAGAAAAATTGTAGTGGCAAATGATCTTCAATAATAAATCAATATTTACTTACCTAAACGGATTGACCACAGATGGGCCAAAAAAGCAGTGGGAATACAGTAAGAGTGACTTCTGACTTCCTGACAGCTTCCCCAAGGACTTTGCTTTCTGGCAGGGAGTACTACAGCCTGGATTTTTTTATGCATGCTATCAATTAACAGAATTTATGTACCTCAATTCAAAAATTGCTGTGGTATAATGCACTGTTTGGGCTAACCTGAGGGTACAAACAGACAAACAGATAAATATAATGTTTGTTTTCACAGTGTATGTACGTTGTATATGGTAAATTGTACTTCTCCCAACTTGTTTTCCTGCTAAATGGATTAAACTCCTGAACTGATAGGATTACAACATTCAGAGTAAAGGCACTTCTATGAAATGAATGAAGAAATAAGTTACTATGTTAATTTGAAAGACACTCCAGATCTCTATAAACTCACAAAGTTAGCAGAATTGGAGTGCTGAAATTGTTTCTTTTAATTCATCTCTGCTTATAGTAAAACAGGTGCAATTCTAGGTGTCATTTGTCCTCAGTTCAATCAAAAATCCTAGGAAAAGGCAAACTTCTGAATACAAGTAACAGCGGAATAACTAGCAATAATTTTAGGATGCAGTAATGATTTTTACACAGTGCCAAGTCAGAAATCCTACATACAAGGAAGAACTCCATATGCACATACAACTAAGTTAATCAAGATAAATGTAACTATTCAGGTAGAGGTACACATAAGGTGTTTTTTTTTCTCAGGTGGGAAAACAGCATGAAAAAAATAAACTCAGAATGTAGCCCCCAATCATAGTTGAGTAAATCTTGCAGGTGTATTGGCTCTTCAAGTCTAATTTTCTTCTGGAATTTTGAGTATGCCACACTCAACTTCTCCAACCAGCTGAGCTATACTAATGACTTTTAGCCAAATTGTTTCTCTGCAGAACTTATCATAGCTCCAACTGTTCTGTTGTTTTTATTGCCATGCCTCGCTGAGTGTTCATCTCTTCCCATCACAGGGAAACATAGAAATAAACTTTAAAAGATTGGAACTACTACAGTAAAAGCAGAGGTTATTTTTAGATGATTCTTGTGTATAGCAGCAGACACATATTATTTAAATGCTTTTCTTTTTTACATCTGGATGGATGCACAGTTCTTTGCATACAGTACTTCCATCACATTTTGACCATTGCAAACTTGACAATTATTCTTGGTTTATTCTCTTCATATCTGAGCCCGAGAACCTGAGAGATAGTTGAATTTGGACCACACATTCTAAAAAACTCTGTATCGTTCCAATTTTAGTATATGTGCTGCTGAAGCGAGCACTCATTCTAAAAAACTCATTGTGGGCTTTATATTCATCAATGCACATCTAGGTGGCTGTGTGCATTTATTAGTTTTTCATCTATGTTTGTTGCAATAAAATGGGGATGCTATGGGGCAGCTCAGCCAAGGAAAGTTGGCTGGAGGGGACCAAGAGGTACACCTTCTTGGCTGTAGCCCCAGCCTTCTGGAACATTCTTCCTTTGGAGCTCAGAATGGCTCTTGTTAGCCTTTCGTAAGGTTCTAAAAACCTAACTATGTGCAAGAGCCTGGGGTACTGAAGAATACAAAAGACATTGAGCAACTTAGAGAAACTGGAAAGGTCTCCATAGGTCACCTTGCAATGTAGATTTGCATATTTATAATAGATAATCATATGTAAAATGAAGAAAGCCTATCTTTGAAATGCCAAGAATTAAATCGGAGTGCCTGCTATATCAAAAAAAATTCTGCATTTGCTTGTGGGCAGAAGAAAGGTCATCAATATTATTTTCATGAAGAAAATGGAGAAAGAGGAAAGACTGTGGACAAAAGTTATTGTCTGCAGTTGGCAAGAGACACATCAAATGCTAACCCAAAGTAAGTAAGCAGATTTTGGATACAGATCATTAATTTCTACCTAAGAGAAATTTGACCAAAGGCTTTGCTAAGTCTATGGGATTACTTGAACTGGGTATGCTGCCTGAAATAAATTGGAATAAAGCAAGTAAGAAAAATTCTCTCAAAAAGCATAGAAATTTGTAAAGGAATGTTTAATATTAGTTGGTAAATGACTTACAAAGTGCAGACCACCTGAAGAGATAACTTCTAATTCTATGGTATATTTTGTTGCCATGAAACACTGTTTAAAGACTTGTATGTTTGTTTTAATTTTTTTTTAAAACTGGAGAGATTATGGTTCCTCTTGAATCAGGCCAAGGCAGGGAAATTATAAGTAAAATATAGTTTAATTTTTCACAATCCTTCAAGAAATAGATTTGATTAAGCACAACTGTCTAAGATAGTTTCAGAATTAGAACTGCATGCAATTTTCTGGTAAAAATATTAAAGGGTCCGAGCAGTAAAGCAATGTATTTGCTTCAGGGGATCTGATTTGTGAAACTTGAAATTTAAATCTAAATAGGAATAAAATTTTGCATCACTATCTTTTGATTAAGGGTGATTTACAGAGTAGCATGTTCTAATATAATGTCAAATCTACTAATCTGTATAATTTTTTGTAGCTGGGTTACACATTGTGAATGAATAGCTTGTATCGGGAACAATATAAATTGGGATGGTAGTAATAAATGCTAAAAGGTGTTCTGGACTTTATTACTTCCTGGATTAAGCCATTTAAACGGTCTCATTTCTCATTTATTTAGGCCTCAGTTCAGCTGTTTTGGGTCTTACTGTTTCAATAGAAAAGAATATATATAGCTCAGGGTTGAACTGAGGAGTGATGATGCTACCTAGTTGGGTAATGAAACATTTGCAAGCAAACAATTAAGTTCAGAGATTATTAAGGACTTAATCTTACTGTAAATAAAGTTTTTAATTCAAAATTCTAGGATAGACTTGCCTCATAGGATGAAAAGAAAGTGACAGCAAGAATCTTATCATTCTGCATTATTCAGATATTATTAAACATATATTCTGTTCACTTGACTGAATATATGACTCATTGTAACCAGATTTCTTTATAAAATATATTTATATATAGTTTCAAGCCAAGACTGAGTGTCATGAACATTTTTTATTCTGATTTGACTGTGTGACTTCCCTATCCCAGGACAAGAATGTTGTAAACAGAGCCCTCTGGACTAGCCCCCATTTAGTCCCACAATCTGTTCTCGCAGTGGTTGACCAATTTAAGGAAGTCACTAATCTCCCAGCAGATGACTTTCAAAGGCAACCAGACTGCCAACAAGGCTAATTGGCATTGATTCCCATGCCTTTTATGAATTGGTCCAACCTGTTTTTGAATCCAGCTAAGTTAGTGGTCAACATTACTTTTGCATGTCTCTTCAGCCTCACCTGTTGGTAGAATTTTGAGTGGGGATGTCTGAAAGAATTTATAGAGGCTTCTATAAAACAGTTCCAGTGCTGAGACTTATGAAATGTTTGCACTTAGATGAAGCTTATGAGAAGACTTTGTACTTTATTCATCTGCCATTTTCAACATGTAAGGATCATAGTCAACAACATTCCTCCTTTTAATTATATATCAGCCATTTATAATGTATGAAGTTCATAATCAGATCTTCATCTACCGTACCTTCCTGGAAAATTCCTCTTAGAACATTCTCAGGCTCTGCAGAATTTCAGTCAGTTAGCTCTAAATAATGCTTTTCTAATTTGTTTTTGCAATTTTAATTCAGTACCTAATGTTGGTCCATCTCATCAAGGACTGTCTACATTCCATGGAATCTGTTTTCTAAACTTTTGTGCAATAAAACTAGAGCCTTTGGTATAAAAAATTTATTCTTTGCTACTGCCCTCAGTCTTCTTAACGTGGCTAGAATATAATAATTCCTAAATTCCTGTAAACAGTTCTGAGCATTAAACATCTGCTTGAGAATCCATATTAACTGAAAAATTACATCAGTCTTTCTTGAGGGAAAAACAAATCTGTTTGTTTTAATTACTGGGGAGAGAGAGAGAACCCAGGTTCCAGTTTACTAACTGTTGTTAGATGTGTAACTAGTGTTTTTAAAAACTTGTTGAATTAATAATTTCTTGGAAGTGGGCAATTTTGCCTAATAATTTACTTCATTTCTTTCTTTCCTTTTTTTTTTTAAAAAAAATAGGCTTTGGCTCATCTTCATTTAATAGAATACATAGGAGAACAAACAGCTTTGTTGATAAAGGTATAGTTTACAATACATTTTTTAAATTTAGAAAGGATAAGTGATATTTTTCATATTTATGGTATTAAATTAATGATTATGTTCTGCTGTCAGAGATACAGTCCTAGATTCAAAGGCAAGCCATGCAGTGAAATTCTGGGGTTTTTCTCTTAGATGAATTGTTAGAAGATGGAACTTGGGAATCAGGGATTTTTTTTTAAAAAAGCTCCAATACTGGATCTGGATATTATTATTCTCAGGCTACTGTTACCTTCGGGAAAGGGAATCAGACCCTTGGTTGTAGGAGAGCCTCTTCCAATCCTTTGGACCTGTGAATATATTTGATGCGGAAAACACATCATGAGTGTTTAAAAACTTATGAAAAATAATTCACAAAGTAGCTGCAACAGTACACAACAGCTGTAGAATAGCAGTTTATAAGAAAAAAGATGGTAATTTTGCTTCTTTACCAATCATAATGATTCCCTTGAAGAGTGGCTGATTTTTGTTTTTTGAGGGAGGAGGCAGATAGTCACAATTATAAATCAAGCCCTCGGCCACAGGCTCTCCCCCCCTCCCCCCGATTTTGATGTTCCAAGAACAGCTATGTGGCTTATTTGGAATCTCAGAGCAATTTTTTTTAAAAAAATAAAGATGATTCTTGATATGTTTAAGTATATTATTGTATATATAATGTACATTATATAACTAGCCATTAAGTTGGCTGATCAGTTATATAATAAAAAACTATATTTTGAGCCGCGGTGGCGCAGTGGTTAGAGTGCAGTACTGCAGGCTACTTCTGCTGACTGCCAGCTGTCTGCAATTTGGCAGTTCAAATCTCACCAGGCTCAAGGTTGACTCAGCCTTCCATCCTTCCAAGGTAGGTAAAACGAGGACCCAAATTGCTGGAGGCAATATGCTGGCTCTGTAAACCGCTTAGAGAGGGCTGTAACGCACTGTGAAGCGGTATATAAGTCTAAGTGCTATTGCTATAACTGGGAAAAGGGCCCTGTAAATTTTGGACTAATTTTTTGCCTCCAAAACTATTTGGCATATAGCTGTAACACAGAATATGATTTCTATGTAATTTTATATTTCTGTGTCTTTTTCTTATTTCTACTGAATCAGATAATTGTGCTATTTTTATGTACATATTTGAATTTGAGTTTTTAAAACAAAACATTTTAAACAATGACTTCTACTACACTGCTCAAAGACGTAATAAAGTTGACCTATCTAACATTGAGTTATATACAAATCTGCAGAATTTTAACATGAGTTATAGCAGGATAAATCAATGACAATCTTATTTGCAAAATAATTGCTTTCATGAAAAAGGCCATCTATTTAATCCTTCCTTTCTGTCCTGCCTGTCTGCCAGGTGGTCCCTGAAGAGCAACGCTTGACAGTTGCTATTATTTTAATTCTGTGGGTCTCTGCATTGGCATCATCACTAATTGACAATATTCCATTCACTGCTACAATGGTAAGTCCTATGTCTTTGCATCCTTCTGTTAGAGATACAGTGTAGAGTAACTGCACGTCACTAGATGTTTAGGTCACTATACATTTTTCTTCGGTACTTTCAGATATTAATTTATTAAAGTAATTTCCACCTTTCCCATTACTTTATTGCCAAGGGGACTCTTACATTAATGCTCTGAGATGTGAAAGTTACCATAGCAATTCCCATACTCCATTAAAAAAAGTTAACAGTTAAAAGAAATAAAATGAGATTAGTCTGACAAGATTTCTTTTTAGCAAATCCATGCTAATAAATCCATCACTATGTGGTTTTCAAGTGCTTAGAGATGAAGCTATGTTTATTTGATCTAGAATCTTTTCAGATATTGATAACCCTCTGCAACCCTTTTGGTTCTTCTATTTTCCCTTTTTATTTATTTATTTATTTATTTATTTATTTATTTATTTATTTATTTATTTATTTGTTTATATTTTGAAGATAGCCATAGAATTGGCATGTGCATTCTTGAAGGGAAGAGTCCCCATCACACATGAGGTGAGGGGAGTGTTGTGGGCACAACATGTCATCCCAATGGTGACCTTTACATTCTGGAACACCTTGGCTCTCTCTCTCTCTCTTTTTTTTTTAAAATGACAGAACCATTGAGAGATTCTATCTTCAGAGTGTTATTTGGGAAAACCTTATTTTCTACACATTTATTTCAATAAACTGCTATTACAGTATATGCTGCCAACTGTGAGCCATCTGTTAAGATTTTTCAGTTTTATTACTATGACCTAGAAAATGTTATATTAAATCAGCTGTACAACAATAATTATGAAATTTCTTGTATGTCTACTCCTAACCAGAATGTTAAAGAATATTTTTTTCCAAAGAATTAAAATTGTTATTTCCAACACCGTACAATGTATGCCCTCCATTCATTCTGTCTTTTGTCAGGCAGAAATAAGAGATAAAAGTCAAAAGGGATAAAGGGGGGGGGGTTATCTAGAATGCAAAATACACTGTGGAACAGCGGTTCTCAACCTGTGGGTCGCGACCCCTTTGGGGGTCGAACGACCATTTCACAGGGGTCGCCACGCGCGTTAGCCCGCCATTTTGGTGCCACCGTCACTGCAGGGGTGAAAAGGTCCCGGTTCAGCCGTGCCTGCGGGTCGCTGGACAGCTGGTAGCCCGGACGCCGCCATTTGGGTTCTTCTACCCTCTGCGCATGCGCAGAATGCTTTGCGCATGCGCAGAGGGTAAAAGAACCCAAATAGTGGCATTGCGGCGGCAGGGGAGGGGTCGCGGTGGTGGCAGGGGGGTCGCGGGGGGGTCGCGGCATTAGAAAGGTTGAGAACCACTGCTGTAGAACATCTTCAGATCAAGACCATTCAGTCATCATCTGTCACTGAAGAAAACTACTACACATACACACATACACACAAACTCATCAGCAAAGGCTCAATTAATACATTTCTTTAAAAAAATCTTCAGATATGATATTTTCTCATCTTGTCTATTATATTTAGTCAAAATTTTGACTAAAAAATACCAGGGCACCCTTCCCTTGTACCCTTCTATATATCTCTCATGATTTAATCAAACCTCCATTGACGATGTCAGTTTGCTGAGTTGCATAAACAGACTTAATCCCTTAAATAAATTTCTTCCCAAAGTCCATATTTTCCAAAACTTAAAACATAACAACCCAATTTAAGTTGTCAAACTTTCTCCTTGAGCTCTGTTTGTTTCTCCTTGTGGTATTGTAAATACTCAGTGACATTCAAAACAGTAGTGGGTTGTAAATCCCATCGCTACCGGTTCGCTCGTGCGCATGTGCAAAAGCGTCCTGGGCAGGTGGGCGGAGCCTCCCGCCGCCGCTACCGGTTCGCCAAACTGGGCCAAACCGGGAGCAACCCACCGCTGATTCAAAATAGTTCTCACATTGTCCCTTAACTGCCTTTTTGACAAAAATCCAGATTGATCAATCTTTGGATATAATATTTTGTGTGCTTTTGTGGTTTTGGTGGGATTATTTTTAAAAGCCCCTGCGGTTCTCAAGGGAAATTCTAGAACAGCCTTTCCCTTTATGCTAATTTCCATACATAAAGTACTTAGATGAAGGGCACTTACATGAGCACTCACCTCATCCCAGGATAATTGTACCAAGTACTTTTAAAAGAAGTTAGAAATTAAGTTTCTTGTTTTCAATGTAACTGGTTATCATCTTTAATCTTAATCTTATTGTTTCTCTTACTATTTATTATTTTAATGTATCTTTTGTAGATTCCTGTACTTCTCAATCTAAGTCAAGATCCTGAGGTTAACTTACCTGTAAAACCACTGATCTTTGCATTAGCCATAGGTGCCTGTCTTGGAGGTAAGCAGTGATAATAATAGTTTGAAGAAATATATATTATCAGTGAGAGCTAAAGCAACACACTAAATTTAGGGTTGTGATTTTTAATTTCTTAGTCAGATTAAACACTTTTGTAGTTAACTAAAATGTGATCCATAACTAAGAAAATTGCACATTTAAAAATATTGATTTTTAAAAATATATCCTGTTAGCACATGCAATCAGTATTTTTATATCCTCAAAGAAATAGTAATTTTTTAGAAAGTGGGACTGAAATTGACTTCATGCTTGATTTCACTGGTCTGGCCAATGAAGGTATTAGTGATGGTATTAATGATAGTATCATTCTATAATTTCCATCTGTATTGGCCACTCTCATCCTGATATTGTAGATAATATTCTCAAGTGTTGCAAGCCATCACATTAGTTCTGTTTCTGAAGAGTATAATCTGGAACATTTGCCTCTTGAATGCAGATAGTCCCTTAGGTAGTATCTGCTAACCTATGGCTGTCTTCTCCTATTTCAATCTTGTCTGCCTTAGCTTTCTCAGATGCAACACAGCAGTTATTACAAGCAACTATTATTTCAGTATTCTTAACTGGGTAATTGTCATTGGCATCAGCCCTAATATCTTTTCTGCTCAAAATTGCCTGGGGCCCAATTGACTGGATATTCACAGTGTTTTACTTCCTTGCATTCCTCGCCATAGTACAGAGTTATTTCTCAGTCATCTTATGATACAACATAAATGTTGAATGTTCTTGTCTACTAGGAGCTGGTAGACATCATCACTACACTGCCCTCGTTCAAACACCATACTTTATCCAGCTGTCATAATTATATGTATTAAAATGGTTTTGACCATGTATCATTACCATCATTGGAACAGTCATCTACAAAAGTGTCTTTTTTAGCACTGTTCAGTTTGCAACCAGGTCTGTCCACATTTGAGGTGATTATAGATATGGTTATAGTTTTGATTCATTAACCAGAATATTGGTCTTATGTTTATGATATTTATAATATTGGTCTTATGTTTATGATATTTATGATATATTTATGATTCAGTGATAAAGTGGAACCAAGCCACGTTTACCTCTACACCTCATTCTTGAAAAATTGGACTAGTCTGTTGTGAGACTGATTATATAGCAATAGCAATAGCACTTAGACTTATATACCGCTTTATAGTGCTTTACAGCACTCTCTAAGCGGTTCACAGAGTCAGCATATTGCCCCCAACAATCTGGGTCCTCATTTTACCCACCTTGGAAGGATGGAAGGCTGAGTCAACCTTGAGCCGGTGAGATTTGAACCGCTGAACTGCTGAACAGTCAGCTGAAGTAGCCTGCAGTACTGCACTCTAACCACTGCGCCACCTCGGCTCTTTGATATATGCATCCTGCATGCTGGAACAATATCTGAGTGGATACTTAGATTCCCCCCACCCCAAATTCTCATAATTTCACCAATGTGTTTTTAGATCTCTTTTTGGGAAGAGAAAGAAACTCTGTTGTGAGAATGAGGAAGATGCTTTCCAAGCTGACTGGTCCTAGAGATCAGTGACGTCTGTAACAAACCACAAGGACAAAAATGATGATGATCTTGATGCTGCAATCGCATATTGCATTATAATATTTAATACAAATATCTAAATTGTGGGACATGCATAATGATGATGCATGTGTCATCATTTGGCCTCCATGGTCCTCCTGCAGAAGCCCATGACAGTAATTCCTTCATTTTCATATTCAGTATTCCTCCATTTTCATTGATCTCTCAAATAGGATCTAATCAGGACTCAGTCAGACATCTTCATCAAAGGAAACCAGTCCATGGAATCTAGTATTTCAGAAGCAGAAGGTTTATGTCTCTCTGCTAATACTTTACTCTGATGCTAAGAATTATGATCTGAACAAAAGAAAAGAATTCGCAGCTTAAGTACACTAAAACCAACTTGTAAAGAGCCAGAAGTTAGCTCAATAATTGATTGCTTATCAAAGGAAGCTGATAATGGTCCTGAAGCTTTGCAGCATCAGAATTCAACAAAATCATGGCTACAGAACCTAAGCTGTAGTTCAGTGGTTCTCAACCTTTCTAATGCCGCGACCCCTCTGCGACCCCCTCGCCGCCGCTGTGACCCCCCCCGCCGCCGCGACCCCCTCCCCGCCCCTTCCCCACGCGGGATGAGGTGACAAAGGGGGCGTGGCACCAGGGGCGAAATGCTCCAGGTTCGGGCTTACCTGCGGGTCGCCGGACAGCTGATAGCGTGGAAGCAGGAGACTTCACCCAGACGCCGCCATTTGGGTTCTTTTACCCTCTGCGCATGCGCAAAGCATTCTGCGCATGCGCAGAGGATAGAAGAACTCAAATGGCGGCGTCCGGGCTACCAGCTGTCCGGCGACCCGCAGCATGGCCGAACCGGGACCTTTTCACCCCTGCAGTGACGGTGGCAGCAAGATGGCGGGCTAACGCGCGCGGCGACCCCTGTGAAATGCTCGTTCGACCCCCAAAGGGGTCGCGACCCACAGGTTGAGAACCGCTGCTGTAGTTGGTGGGAAGTACAGAGAACTTAAGTATTTAAGCAGATTGAAGCCTTGATGAAACAATCAGCTTAATAGCCTATCCTTGATATTGATAATCTCTTATTGACAGTGGTGGTTAGAATGCAATATTACAGGCTAATTCTGCCAACTGCCAGTAGTTCGATCCTGACTGGCTCAAGGTTGACTCAGCCTTCCATCCTTCCGAGGTTGGTAAAATGGGGACCCAGATTGTTGTGGGCAATAGGCTAACTCTGTAAACTGCTTAAAGAGTGCTGTAAAGCACTGTAAAGCAGTATATAAGTCTAAGTGCTATTGCTACTGCTATAATGCAAACCTAGATACTTGGAACTATTTATTTACTTATATTTCATGTTTCTAGACCACCCATCTCCCTTCAGGAAGGCTTGTTTTTTTATCTTTGTAACCCTGGTACCAAACTTTTTACTGGAACTTGCTATTTTTGTGTGATGATTGACACCTTGATAAAAGATTATGGATATGTCTACAGTTTTGATCATAAGTGAATTGATATATGGTATCTCTTTTAATTTAATTCCAGAGATTTGTTAGGCTGTTTAAAGTGGCCACTTTCCAGAAAGGGACCTTTTGGTTGTCGTTGACTCATCAAGTCTGCTTTACCATGCATAGGGTAGCACTCAAATTTGTCAATTTCTTGCAGAAGATAGATTGGCTCTTTTTTGTGTGTGCAAAATAATCTTAAAATTTGTGAGTATCTAAAAATCATTCATATAGAATACTTTTGTAGTAGAATGGAACAGATCCTATTTTTTCCTGATTACTTGGAGATTGCTCCTTCTTCATGCATAATTTCTAAAGAATTAAAGTTTCCTTTTGGGATTTGAGTCTGAAAGATTTTCAGTTGCTTCTTTAAGAATTTATCTAGCTGCTATCTTCATATTTTGAGGTAGTTAATATTTCCCCCCTGTTTTCTTGCATCCTGTTGTGAGCAATTTTAGAAAGATACATCCAGATCAAAATGGTGTTTACCAAAAGATAAAAGATGAACAGATGGCAACATTATAGACCAGATATCATGTTATAAATATGTAGGAAGAGTGTTTCAGCAACTCGGCCTTGGGGCAAAAAAATAGCTTGCCACTGATAATACTCTGATAAGTGAAGTAGCTATTTTCAACTTTTTCAGTGTGAATTTAGATATTCTAGTAGATGTCAAAATCTTTGCTGCTTAAAGTTGGAGCTAATTGGTTTATGGGTCTCAGGACCAGGTTTCTGATTAAGCTGAAAACAGTTTGACCAGACTTCCTTCAGGCTGTCTTCTCAATAGCATTACTATGATTGGAAGCAGCCTGATTAAGGTTGAAGCCAAGGCCTGGATTTTACTGATTAATTTTGGCTTCAATTAAATTTCTTCCTAGTAGGTTTAGAACCTATCCCTGTGATTGACAATTTTCAGTCTCCTTGGCACCGAAAACTAGAAACCAAATTGGCCTCATCTGGATTTTCTTTTAATGCCTTATTATATATAGGTTTTTAAAAAGCCAAATGTGTTATTTGATTAACAACTTTAGATTGTGAGCATCAACATGATCTGGCTAAGCGATCAGTACCCCTAGAGAACTTTTGAACCTTTTTCAACTAGCCTGCTATCTTATACAACCCAACCACTTCAAGGAAACATAAGGTCTTTATTCTGGCTTCCTTATATTTTACTCTTGGAAGGTAAAATTAATAATATCCCTATGGGAGACTGGCTCTGCCTTTGTGATTCAGGAGAAGCTGAATCTCTGACGCATGTCTTATTGTGGTGACCATTTTGTTAAGATATTTGATTGATTCATGTCATTTCTATTTTTGACTCACAGACCAGGTAGCTCTGACATATTTTATATTTCCTTTTTATTATTTCTCTTAACCTAGACATTTTTTTCTTTTCAAGTCTAGTAAATTACATTTCTGAAAATGGGTTAATGGCAAATTATTCAAGCACTAAGCTTTATTAAGATTTTCCTTTTTTTTTTACTATTTCACTTACTTTGCTATCTTACTCGGGATTGATCAATGACCATAATAAAATGTTAATTTATAAGAAAGACTTACTAAATTTGTTTCCTCTTTAGTCCCCTCTTTTTCTGTCTTTGGTACTGTACTGGTCTTGAAATGTCAATTTACATTTTCCATTTTAGTGTTCTGAAAGACTGCCTTTCTAATCTCTGAGTTGTCATTAGACATGCACTAAATCTAATCTTTTATGCTGGAAAGTTCCAAAGTTGAAAATTGCATGGGGATAGGAAAATTCTGTACTGAGTTATTTTATCTCAATTTCGTTTGTGGCAGAAATTAGTTCTCTCTATATTTACAGACCCCAAAACATCCTTTGATATGTTTAATATCTGATAAGAAGTATTGATTCTGCAATTTTGGGAAGAGTCTACCCTTTCTCTCATTCTCAAAAACCTAAAAAGGCATTCTGATCTTACTACTTTGTGAAAAGATAGATGTAGCGCTAACCCTCGTAAGGGTTGCTGGAGTCTGGGTTCTCCTGGCCCTCTTCGTATGGCTGCCAGTCCACACTGGTCCCTCCCTGATGCACCGCTACTTGCCAGGGTCACGTGATGGGGTGGTGGTCAGCCTCCTCTCAGCAGGCAGGTCATGTGGTGAGGTGGTATTCAGGTGGCTGGTTGGACCTTCTTCCTCTTTCTCTCTCTTCACTCTCTCTTGAACTGCCTGCTGGGCTCTCCTTCCACAGCCTCTGCTTCTTTGTTGTTTCCTCTGCTTGCCTCCTTTCATTCAAACTCTTCTCTCCCTTAGGCTTGCCTCACAGATACCTCTCCTAGCCTATCCCCTTATTTCCCCCAGGCTTGTCCCACAAATACCTCTTCTATCCTATTTCCTTATTTCCCTCAGGCTTGCCCCACAGAAGCCTCTGCTATCCTATCCCCTTAGGCCTCCTTTTCCCCAGGCATCCCTTCCTATCCTTACCTTCCCGCTTTTTTTTCTTTTTTCCAGCCAAGCCTCTCCTTCCTCCTCTTGCACTCCCTCTGTCTCCTCCCCTTCCTGCCAAAACCTCCTTTTATTCCCTTCTCCCCCCCTGCTACATAGAAAATGATGAAGACAGAATAAAAAGAAATTGGCTTCTGAGATACTACTTAAAAGGAATAAACATAAAGACGTTCAAAAGTAAAAATAAGATTTATAAGGCCTGCTTATTTGACTAAGATTATAACGTATACAATGTTTTTTTCCTCACCCAGCATCTTTAAATGGGTTTTTCTTGACTGGCACTGAATAGCAATAGCACTTAGCAATAGCACTTAGACTTATATACCGCTTCACAGTGCTTTACAGCCCTCTCTAAGCGGTTTACAGAGTCCGCATATTTCCCCCAACAATCTGGGTCCTCATTTTACCGACCTTGGAAGGATTGAAGGCTGAGTCAACCTTGAGCCGGTGAGAATCGAACTGCCAAATTGCTGGCAGCCGGCAGTCAGAAATAGCCTGTAGTACTGCATTCTAACCACTGCACCACCACATCTCTTCCTGTTGTTGAATATTGAGGCTTTAAAGATTTGTTTATAGATATGATATGGGAAGAAGCTATTTTTTTCTGTTAAATCAACAGATTTAAATAATTTAAATAAACACATTTATTTATTTTAAAATAAATCGAAAAGTCATAAGCTATGGTATTAAAATTGAAGGAAAGTGTTAAATTTGTGAGGGATTTTCTGAAAAGAGATGATAAGATGATAAGAAATTAATTTATGAGACATTATGTGATGGGATTAAATTTCTATACAGTGCATTCAGAAAGTATTCAGACCCCCTTCACTTTTGTCAATTTTGTTATGCTGCAGCCTGATTCTACAGTTGTTGAAATTCATTTTTTCTCATTAATCTACACTCAGTACCCCATAATGATACAGTGAAAACAGAATTAGTTTTGCTGATTAAGACTCAATAATAAGGCTTTATTATTAATAGATAAAAGATGAGATATGGGATGAAGACATTTTAGGTTGAAATGTTAGAGAAGATGATATGTTATTGAAATTAAAAATAGAAGGGACAAATTATATATGTGTGTGTGTGTGTTTATACCGGTATATACTGTATACACACACACACACACACACACACACATTATATATTATATATACACACACATATACATACACACACACACACACACACACACACACACCATACATACATATTCTTTTCCCATATTTTTTCTTCCTTTCCCCTCATTTCTATTTTCTTCTTGCACTTTTTATGTTTTTTTCTTTTCTTTTTGTATTTTACCTAGTTTGCATTAGTTTTTATCTTTTATTTTTAAACTTCAGTAAAAATTATTATTAAGAAGCGGTAACTTTGTAATTAAATTTAATCCCTCTGAAAATGTGTTCTGTTAGATAGATTGCATCTCAGTGTTTAACTGGTGAGATTTCAGTGTGTAGATTTATCTTTCATCAAATGTTACTAGTGAAGCAAGCAATTCCACAAAGGACCAGGGCTTATCTGAAATTTATAAAATCAATATTGAACTTATAACTGTTATTTCTTTAATGTATCTTTATGCTGTTCTACAAATAGTGGCTATGCAGAAGCTGTAACAATGACAACGTGCTAGACTAAACCTAACTAAGAAGGGGATTTACAGAGAGATATTAAAGAATTCAAAATGATGGCCATTGTTGCCATATTATTTAGCCACCCCAATGGATTTCCTGTAAGAAACTTTCCTGTTTCTGTTTTGGCCTCAATAAAAATCAGCACTGTGTTGCATTTTCTAATGATGTTTAATTTCAACAAAGAATAGTTGCCATTGGTTAACATACTTTGACCAAGAAATGAAAGGATCAAGTGTCTCCACAGACAAAAGATGAAGGCAACATTGTTTGTGTTATGATAAATCTGCAGAACTGGTGCAAATTACTCCAACAGTGGGAAATCTCTCACAAAGTGAATTAGTCCATCTTGTGTATTCAGCTTAATAGGGAGTACTTTGGATTTCTTCTGTCTGAGAGGTCTATGGGAGAAACTGGTCTTCTTGGTCATTATTCCAACCTTTCGGAATAATTTCTTCTGATGTTCAGACTGCCCCTACTTTGCTATTCTTCAGAAAGCTTTGAAAACTTGATTGAATACTTGATTGATTGAAGAGGGAATTTGCATTTGCTTGACTGTTTACATCTTCCTTGTGGGACAGAAGGTTATGATTATTTTAAAAAAAACACTAAGTTTGTATTGAATTGGTTTTAAACTACTATCATTGTTAGCACAAGTTATTTGTGGTATAGTAGTTAAAGGGTTTTGGGTTAAAGATACACAGTTTCCTATTCTTCTCCGTCAAACTGTTCCCACTGTATTTATTGTCCCTAGTCATTGAATTGTGTTATGCTTTACTCCATTGGTGTTCTTTTTACTAGTACCTAAATAGATACAATAGTATTAATAAACTCTCAAGAAATGTGTAGTACTTTAAGTATTAAAGAAATTAGAGAAAGCCATCATGAACTCAGCATTGGCTAGCTCCGGTTCTTGCTGGGAGTAGCTTGGGTGCAACCTGTCTAACTTTGACCGAAGCCACCGGCCCATTAACAGCTCGGCCGGGCTTCTCCCTGTGGTCGTACTTGGGGTGATATGCTGTGCTAGCAAGAAGTTATCAACCCGGGCTTGCCAGTCTCCTGGTTCAAGCCGGCCTAATGCCTCTTTGGCCTCTCATACCATGCGTTCCGCCTGGCCATTACTCGATGGATGGAATGGGGCGACTAGTGCATGTCGGACCCCCAGTTCAGCCAGGAAGCCCTCAAATTGTGTGGCCGTGAATTGTGGCCCGTTATCAGAGACCAACACATCGGGTAGGCCGTGTGTTGCGAATAGTCTCCAGAGTGCCCTGATCATGGCTTCTGCTGTGGTGGATCCCATTAGGACAATTTCCAGCCACTTTGAATAAGCGTTGATGACTACCAGGAAGGTTTGCTCGTGGAATGGGCCTGCGTAGTCAGTGTGAACCCGGGACCAGGGGGCTCGGGGCTTGTCCCACTCCTGCGCCAAGGCTTTTGGTGGGGCGGCCCTCGACTCCTGACAGAGGGTGCAACCTGCTACCCATTTCTCGATCTGCTGGTCCATTTTCGGCCACCAGACATAGCTCCGGGTCAGAGCTTTCATTCTAACCACCCCTGGGTGCCCTTTGTGCAAAGCCCTTAGAATTGCCTCTTGAAGCGACAGAGGCGTGAGGACTCTATCCCCCCATAACAAAATCCCCCCTTGTGCCGAGATTTCGTGCTGTCTACTGACATAGGGCCTGAACTCTGGACTAACTGGCCCTTGTGGCCACCCTCTCCACACCCAGTTCAGAAGCTTGCGGAAAACCAGGTCCTTGTCGGAGTGGGCAGCCACCTCAGCCGAGGTGACAAGGCCCGAGTCCAGGAAGTCAATCAGAAGGACCGGGATGCCCGGAGTGGGGTCGCCCACGAGGTCCGGCAAGGGGCAATGGCTGAGGGCATCAGCATGTCCAAGAGTCCGCCCAGGCCGATGAGTTAGGTGGTAGGAGTATGCCGAAAGAAAAATTGTCCATCTGGTGAAGCGCGGTGACAGGTAGGCGGCCGTGGGGCGATCCCCTGCAATCAGCCCTAACAAGGGCTTGAGGTCAGTGACCAGCTCAAAGTCTCTGCCGAACAGGTACTCGTGGAAACGTTTTATGCCAGCGACCGCAGCCAAAGCCTCACGGTCCAACTGGCTGTAGTTGCGCTCGGCACTGGAGAGCATCCGTGAAAAATATGCGACTGGAGCCTCCCTCCCATCGGGCAGATGGTGGCTGAGCACAGCCCCGACCCCGAAAGGAGAGGCGTCGCATACAAGCACAACCGGCAGAGTCTCATTGAATTGAATGAGGAAGCTGTCTTCAGACAGGAGGCGTTTGACAGGCGTGAAAGCGGCAGCCTCCTTATGCCCCCACACCCAGGCGACTTTCTTAGCTAGAAGCCTGTGCAAAGGCTCAGCCACTGTGGCTTTGTCCTTTAAAAATATGCTGTAAAAGTTAAGTAGGCCTAAGAAAGCCTGCAGTTCAGTCTTATTGGTTGGCATGGGGGCCTCCCGGATAGCCCTCACCTTGCTAGTAGTGGGGTGGATTCCCTGACCGTTTATACGGTATCCCAGGAATTTAACCTCTGGGACCCCGATTTGCTGCCTTTTACTTTGAGGCTAGCAGCTCTGAACCTGCTCAGGACCTCTCACAGCCTGGAAACCAGCTGCTGTTCGTTGGCAGCCGTGACTAACACGTCGTCGAAATAGGGCACTACCCCAGGGATTTTGAGTAAAAGGCGCTCCATGATCCCCTGAAAAATCCCTGGGGCTACACTGACTCCAAATTGGAGGCGATGACATTTGAATGCCCCGCGGTGTGTGACGATGGTTTGAGCCTCTGCCTAGTGCCATCTACCAGCAGTTGCTGGTATGCCTGCATGAGGTCCAGCTTGGCAAAAATGGTGCCCAGGCCCAGAGTGTGTAGCAAGTGCTGGACTACTGGCATGGGGTAAGCACTCTGCTGCAATGCCTTGTTTATAGTGCATTTATAATCCGCACAGATGCGGATGGACCCGTCGCTCTTGATAGGGGTGACGATTGGAGTCTCCCAACGGGCATGATCAACGGGCTTGAACACCTCTTGGCTGATCAATTTGTCAAGCTCCCTGTCTATTTTGGGCTTTAGGGCGAAAGGAACCCTGCCGGCTTAAGTTTGATGGGGGCAACCTGGGGGTCTAGATTGAATGCTATAGGCGTGCCCACATACTTGCCCAGCTGATTGTCGAAAACGCCCTTGAACTCGCGGAGCAGATCATCTGCACAGCTGCTGGACACCATGCTGATCCTGGTCACCCCGAGTCCTAAGGCGTCGAACCAGTCTAAGCCGAGAAATGTGGGCAGGTCCCCTCGAACCACCGTGATGGGCAGGTCGCCTCTGAACTTGCCGAATTGTACCTGGAAATTCTGCCAGCCGAGCACTGGGATTTGGTTGCCCTGGTAGTCATTGGTCCTCAAGGGTTGGTTCTTCAGGTGCTTCTGATGGAGCGCTGGAATGGCCCTTTTGATGACAGCACAAGAGATGATTGATATGGAGGATCCCGTATTGATCTCCTTATCACAGGGGCACCCTTCGATCCTTACGGTGACGTGGATCTTCTTGTGAAGGTGGGTGCTCGCCTGTCTGACCTGGGTTTGGTTAGCCTCAGGGTGGCGGTTCCCTTCTGGCAGGCGTTTAGGCTGCCATGATGACCTGGAAACTTGTCGAGTGTTGGCCTTCTTGTACTCAGTTGGGGCTTGCCCTCCTGATGGTTGGCTGGCCCGGCATACCGTGGCGAGGTGCCCAGTTCGGCCACAGCGGCGGCAGACAGCGTCTCTGTATTTACAGGATGCTCGCTGGTGTTGCCCGCCACAACTGGAGCATGGATGATTTTTTGATTGATCCGTGCTGCAGCACCGCTCCGTCCGGAAGACCTCTTCTTCCTCACTCTCCTCAGACGGTTCCTCAAGGCACCTGCTTTCGTGCACCGGAGCGGACGGCTTAGGTGGCACTTGAGGAGCTTGGCATCGATGTAGGGTGTCAGCTCCCTTATTTGATGCCTCGGTTGCTCGGGCCTCATCTAAGGCCGTCTGTAGCGTTAGGTTCGCCTTGGCCAGCAGTCGTCATTGCAACCTCAGGTCCTGGACCCTGCAGATCAGTTGGTACAGGAGTATATCGTCGAGGTCCCGGAACTCACAATGTGTGGTGGCCTTATGAAGCACTGCCATATATTGATTGATAGACTCCCCGTCCTGTTGGAGCCTCTGACAGAATTCATGCCTCCGGACCACCTTGGAGGGTACGTCTCGACTGGGGTTGGCTCTGCTAGTGATTCAGCCGTATTGAAGACCTCATGGCTGCAATGGCTGAGGAATAACGCTCGCTTCCTATTGTCAGATAGGCTGGTGAGGTCGTTGGCCTCTAGGAAGCATCGAAAACGGGTCATGTAGGACCCCCAATTCTCCTTGGTGGAGTCGAATGGAGTCGGCGGGTGGAACACTGACATTCTGGTGCCTTCTTGTGGTTCGAATTTACCGCCAAAAAATGGCCGCCGATTGTTCGCCACCGGGCTGGGTCTTCGGTGTCTTCAGCTCTTCTGTGATCCCACCTTCGTCGCCAGTGTTGGATCCTGGCACAGAAGACGCTTGAGACAGGCTTGGTAGAACAGCTCTTTATTACAAGTGTCTACAGACTCCAGCAACTCTGTATTCTGACAGCCGGCTTTATATACCGAGCTGTCAGTGAAACCAACCAATCAGGTCTCTCCATTTTTCCGCCAGAATGGAGGACCTGACTGTAAACTATTGCAGTCTTAATACACAACAGTATCTTTTCCTTCAATTCAGATATAGTTATGCTGAGTGTGAAAACTGGGATGAAATTAACATTTGAAGAACACAGTCTTTTGCTTCATTTTTTAAGTCACGGTCATAGATCTCTAACAGCTTCAGCACTATCATATAATGACTTATTCACACATGCACACAAAATCCATGTTGACATTCTGAACTGCACAGACTTTCCTTGTGCAAAACACCTAATGTTTTTCTACTTCAATGAGTCTCTCAATTTCTTAAGTAAACAATGGAGAGAATGCTCTAAGGTGTCTTTTTTCCAGTTTGTAGAGGAAGAACACTCAAATTCTGCTCAGTGACAACAGAATGGAAAAACCAAACCAAATTGCATGTACAGTAATTGATTTTCAGTTACTGTTGGGACTAATCCCATTCTGAAACTGTCACAGACTTACCACAGTTATAGTTTGCCATGGATAATCCATTGCTTATCTCTGTGTTCACAGTTTCTCCATTTTAGAAAACATTGCTGCAGCTTCCCTCTCTAGGCTTTTACTGTATTTTATGCCACAATTCCCAGGTTTCCAGGGGTGTCTACAAGGAGGGTGTCTAAAAGTCAAAATGATGGCCACAACCATGAAGCATCACACTTTTTGCATACATTGCAACAGACACCTCTGTGAATTTATTATATTCTCTGTTCTTCTTAAAATCATGGCATGCCCCTTAATTCAGATTACATTTTGCTCAGTCTACTGCAATCTATTATAAACATCCAGATCTAAAATAACATCCAGATACAGGTCATCAGAAGTTTAGAGATCGAAAACTGTTATTTTTCACCAATTTAGAAATGTATCCTTAATATATTGAATATGCATATATTTTTAAAAACTCCTTTAGAAATTCCGTAATTTTACATGTATGCATTTTTTTCAAGAGAAGGTCCTTAACCCAAGAAAGGAAGGAAACTATAGAGATAAACATTGCAACCTGTTAAATTTTCAGCATTCTTCCATTTTGTGGCAGGAGGAGAAATTCCTGGTTTCCATGCATATGTGTACCCACATATGTGTTTGTAGGTTTAAAAGTCATTGTATAAGATACAATGGGTATCTTATATTTTAAAGATACTTATTGTGCTACTGTTACATAACTTTCTGGGGGAAATGAAGGACCCCCCTCTGTTTCCATTGTTCCACCTGTCAATAGTCAAACAGTGATGTCTTTTCCGATGCTTTTCATTTTATCTTAATGTTACTTTTCTGAATTTGAAAGAAATAATCAGCAAATTGCTTTGAATGTGTCATCTTAACAACACAGTGCCATAGTTTTTCTTTCTCTCGCTGTCTCTTGTCTCATTCACAATAGGAGCACAAAGACAGGTTGCCTTTGAAACGGTGCAAATTGTTCTGTCAATTTCTTTTCAGGTGAATGTGAAATGATGACTCTCCTTTCCTCATTTACATTTAGTCTATACGTTGATCTGAGTGGCAAAATCCATAGATAAAGACCCCCCAAATATCTGCTGGGTTTTTTTACTTGTTATTTATTGAATTTCAGGTAATGGGACATTGATTGGAGCCTCTGCAAATGTCGTTTGTGCAGGCATTGCGGAACAGCATGGCTATGGCTTTTCTTTCATGGAATTTTTCAGGTAGGTTTTAGACCTGACACTCATCTGGTTTTGAATTTGATTGTATTTTAGAGATCATTCACTAATTTAAAAAATCAAAATGACGACGAAGAAAGTCTACATAATCAACAGCATAACAAACACAGTTAATTAAGTGGGTCTCCATTTCAGTAACAAAAATAATGCATTTTGTTGATTATTCCTTAACAAGTTTGTATATAGAAACATAGAAAACTGTCAGCAGAAAAAAGACCCAATGGTCCATCAAGTCTGCCCTTTGAGTTTACGTGTTTGTGTTATGTGGTGAGGAGATGGCTGGGTTTAGCCTTAGACTGAAGACATCTGTCTGAGCATCCAAGTCCAGCTGGACAAACACATTGAGCAAAACTCCATATCTCTCCAAACCCTGGGTACCTTCCTGCTTAATCACTTCCTAAGGCTGCAGTTGAAAGGTAGGACTAAGCATCTGTCTGCCCTGCCAACCCTAAGTCACAGTTCTGTTTGTCACTTGCTTGTTGGGGAAGAATGACCGGCTTAATTCATTCCATAAATATGACATTAAATAGAAAGAACTTAGAGGGCCTACAGTCTGAAGCAGAACTGAAGCCAACTGAACACATTATTTGTCCCTTCTTCCTGTCTTAATTTTCCCCATTACCAGGACCAGCAGTAGACGTTTGCCTATTCTTTTTCTATTTATCTCATTTTTGCCCCAACTGATTGTATGCTACAAAAATAATCACAAACATCCCCCCTCCCCCGATCTAAAATTCCTGGTTTTGATTTTTGTTTCCTGGAAGGCTCCCTTAATCATCCCTTTTCTCATCAACAAAATGACTGCCTGTATATTAAGCAGAATACCTGGTTTATATTGATTTAGTGATGTGAGGTAAAGTCATCACTTGGTTGATCCGAAAAAAGCAGAGTCTGAACTTGTGGAAAAACACTGGGAAGAAACAAAAACCAAGAGCTAGAGTGAAAATAAATAAACAAACAAACAAACAAATAAATAAATAAAAATAAGTGAAGAGCCTGCCTCATCCTTGCATTGCTTGGTATAGATCTTTTCTTGCTGTTTGAGCGTGACTGGGAATGAGAAGAACGAAAACAAATTCAGAGGGATCCATCAATAGTTTTAGCTGCAAACAATAACTCAATACATCCAGATACTATCATTTGACAGCAAGCTGGAACATTGCAATGGTGGCAGGATAGGATTTTGGCAATAAGTCAGCACATTTTATGCTACTATAGTTTAGAGGCAATTTGAGGGTTGGTGGGAAACACTATCAGTCTGAATCCAACCAGACTTTAAAAAATGTTATCATTCTTTTTTAAAAAAATAATATTGTTTTATCATAGAAAATAAAATACAAAACAGTAAAACAAGGAAAGAAAACAAAACGAAAGAAAACAAAAACATACATTCAACCCTAACAAAAAAACAACAGTGTACAAAAAAAATTCTTGCACATATATACTAGGAGAAGATAATAAATTTGACCAATCCTAACTCAGCCTGTTCTCTTCACAATGTTAATTAACTTTCATTGAGGTGTAAGTGATACTGCTTAGCAAAATTTAATACTTACTGTCATTATATGCTTAATAAGTATGCTCATAATTACAATGAGTGATTGTCTTAACAGCACATACCACAAAGAAAAGATTTCAAAGTGATATAAAAATGGATTAACTACATACAAGTAGAGGGAAAAAAATCTTATGAAGGGCAATTTCCACTCAACCACAGATAGATTGTACTATACCGTTTTTGGCCTAATGGTCAAGATACACCATGAGTTATAAGCACAAATTTCAAATTATTTTCTTAGTGATTGATTACTGAAATAATAACATTTCATTCATTTGTTCAGATTCAAAAATAATGATTGAAAGTTGTTATAAAGTTGTTTTAAATATTGATCTAATGCACACACTGTTGTAGCATATTTTCAGCACTACTTCTAAAAAATCCTCATATGGGAAACCAGTACCTAGTAATATTTGATGTCATTTTATGTAAAGACTATTGAAAACTGTACTAATCATTATTAAAATCTTTTTGTGATTAACAATAAATACTTTCCACTCAATCTCTTGTTGCTATAACAAACATTAGATTTTTTTTTTTAAAATTCAAGGTATTTACTTATCAGGTTTAATGTATTACATAGCATAACAGAATAACAGAGTTGAAAGTGACCTTGGAGGTCTTCTAGTCCAACTCACTGCTCACCCAGGAGACCCTATACCATTTCAGACAAGTGGTTAAAAACTTCCAGTGATGGAGCACCCACAACTTCTGAAGGCAAGCCATTCCACTGATTAATTGTTGTGTCAGGAAATTAGTTTCCATCCACTGCTCCTTGTTCTGCCTTCAGGTATTTTGGAGAATAGCTTGACTCCCTCATCTTTGTGGCAGTCCCTTAGATATTGGAACACTGCTATCATGTCACCTAATCCTTCTTTAATTGAAGTAGATATACCCAATTCCTGTAGCTGTTCTCCATATAGCAATAGCAATAGCACTTAGACTTATATACCGCTTTATAGTGCTTTACAGCCCTCTTTAAGCGGTTCACAGAGTCAGCATATTGCCCCCAACAATCTGGGTCCTCATTTTACCCACCTCGGAAGGATGGAAGGCTGAGTCAACCTTGAGCCGGTGAGATTTGAACTGCTGAACTGCAGCTAGCAGTCAGCTGAAGTAGCCTGCAGTACTGCACTCTAACTACTGCGCCACCTCGGCTCTTATATGTACCCTAATCACCTTTGTTGCTCTTCTCTGCACTCTTTCTAGAGTCTCAACATCTTTTTTTATATCATGATAACCAGAACTGGATGCAATATTCCAAGTGTGGTCTTACCTAAGCATTATAAAGTGGTACTAACGCCTCACATGATCTTGATTCTGTCCTGTTAATGCAGCCTAGGACTCATTGGGGGTTTTTTTGGCAGCTGCAGTACACTGCTGGCTCATATTTAAGTGATTGTCCACTAGGACTCCAAAAGCCCTCTCACAGTTTCTACTATTGAGCCAGGTACCACCTATTCCATACCTGTGCATCTATCATCTATCTATCAAACATCTATCAATCGCCTGTCTGTCTGTCTGTCTGTCTATCTATCTATCTATCTATCTATCTATCTATCTATCTATCTATCTATCTATCTATCTATCTATCTATCTATCTATCTATCTATCTATCTATCTATCTATCTATCTATCTATCTATCTATCTATCTATCTATCATCTATCATCTATCTATCTATCTATCTATCTATCTATCTATCTATCTATCTATCTATCTATCATCTATCTATCATCTATCTTTATGTAGATATTTATTTTTTGCAAGTTGTACTTTAGTGTATAGTGTACTAAATCACCTTTTCAGTATTTCATTCTTTAATTACTTGTTAAGTAAATAAAAAATAATCCTTGAATAACATCCCCACCATCTGCCCCCCAAAGAAGAATAAATACTTTACATTTATATTTTCCAGACTTTAACAACAAAGGGTTGAATCTAAATGATGTAAAGAAACTGTAGGAACAGACTTGTTCCCTTCCTTTACATGTTCTCAAGATTTTTTAGTCCTTCACTTGTCCCTAAAATCTTCCCCAAAACCAAGGGAAGGTTGTAAAAAAACAGATGTACCCTCCATCCTGGAGAAATCACCTCTATTCACAAAAACTCACCACTTTATGCCTCCTGATTAGATTATTGTGACCTGAATTACTGTTGTATGCTGTCTTTTTCTTGAATTAAAGGTATAGCCTTTTTCCTTTAAACTGAACAATGACATTTTATGTTAGACTAGGGAGTACACTGAAGAGAACTGGGTTATTTTGTACTGAATTGCAACATTGTGATTCCTTATTTTGTAGGAGAAAATATAATTGACTTAATGATATTTTGCATTTAATTATTACTGCAATTACTGTGTTATTTTTAATTTCTTGATAGAAACATATAGACTGAAAATGATATTTTTGTGATACCGGTATTTAGGATTGCCTTGAGAGTAATTTATACCTATTCATGTAGTAGTGGATACTATCCTGTCCAGTAGGAAGTCTGATATCTAAAACAGGATTTATAAAGTCCTAGAGCAGGGGTGTCAAACTTGCAGCCCGCGGCCTGGATGTGTCATGCGCTGGCCATGCCCACATCCGGTTTAGCAAAGGGGAAAAAAGTTGCGATACGTCATGTGACACCGCTGTGACAATGTGAGTTTGACACCCCTGTCCTAGAGGCTTGGCACGCTGACAAATCAGCCAAAAAGCACCAACAGACTATTACAACCATATGGCATCAGTGTAACACACAAACCAGCGAAAGCACTCCAAAACATCCTAAGTAAACAAAAAGACCCAGCAGCCCCTGGACAAAAAAGAGGAATCATCTACAACAAAGAATGTAAGGACTATTGTCTCTACTATGTAGAACAAACAGGTAGAAGACTAGCAGAATGCATCCATGAGTACCAACTATGATGAAAACTCCTTAATTTCACAGCATATAGACAGACCTAACCATAGTTTCAATTAGGAAACTGTGAGCATCCTAGACCAAGTCAACTCCAAAAATGCTAGAGAATTCCTGGAAGCCTGGTACTCTGACAAATCAGCCATCAACAGGTGCATAGATATAAACAAAATCTACATAATACTCAAAAGAAAAAAAATCAAAATGTCCAAAAGGAAACAAAAAGACTAAAACACCTCTGCACTGGCAATTAATACCCAGATGATCAGAGATTAACACCAAGATTAACATCAGACCAACAATCAAGAAGTAAGCAATACCCAAATCAAGGAACTACCAATGCAGGCAAATAAGCTAACAGTAAACAACAGTCTAATCAAGCAGCCACCAAGACCACTCCCACTAACACTGACAGAGCAAGCCACTAGTATATAAAATAAGTGCAAAACTCACTCCCTTCTAATACTGATGATGTTTCCTAGAAACATCTGTAACAAAGAGACCACCAAGGACTCCACAAATCAGCCATTAACAGGCACATTGATATAAGTTCCCCCCCAAAAAGTATCTTAAGGTGAACGAAAAGGGCAAATAGCCCTAAACCAGTGCCCCCCAACCTTTTGGGCACCAGGGACTGGATCCATGGAGAGAGGCTTTTCCACAGACTGGAGGAAGCATGGTTTCGCATGCTGCCTGCATCCTGCAGATGGGGCTTCGCTTGTTTGTGAGGCCCAGTTTCTGGCATGCCACGGCCTGGTGCCGGTCCATGGACTGGGAGATGGGGACCCCTGCCCTAAACAATACTTTCTCATTACACACCTATTAACTAACATTCAGAGAAATGAAACAGTCAAGAAAGAAATAATCACCTATTCAAAGAACACTTCCTCATACACTAACAATGTTATATAGTCTTCTAATGAAACATCTACAAAAAGAAAAGCAAGATCATGATATATCAAGAATCAGTAGGTATATTTAGAAGGAATCAGAAACTACAGCTAATCATTCATAGCATTTATCAGAAGCAGCATAGTATACTAGATCAGCGGTCACCAACTGGTGGTCCGTGGACCACTGGTGGTCCGTGAGAAAATTTTGGTGGTCCGCAAAAAAATTATTTGCATTTTTTATATTGCATTAAATCAGGGGTCCTCAAACTATGGCCCCTGGGCTGGATACGTGCAATGAACGCTTGTGTTGCTGCAGAGAGTCTCCCCCTTCGGGGTCTTTTTGTGCAGGTCAGAGGGGGGCAGAAATTCTGACGGGGTCTGCTTCAGCCTCCTGGTGCGGGGCTTTGGGCGAAGGCTGGAGGGAAGCGCCGCTGGTGGCAAAGAGCCGGAGGCCCTTGTTCCAGTGGGACTGTATCATGGCCTGGAACTGGCTGACCATCTCAGCCTGCTGAGCCTCCAGGTGCCGGTACCTGGCCTTGCACTCCCGCAGGTCTTCCCTCTGCTTGGAAAGCCTATGCTGGTAGTCCTCAGTGAGGTGCTTCTGCTGAGCCTCCTTCTCGGTCAGATCCAATTTGAACTGAGCCAGCTGTTTTGCCAACTCTTTCCCGTGGTGGCTGCTTAGCTCCAACAACTGCTTCCTATTGGGGCCCTAAAGAGCCCGGGTGGGCAGGTGAGGAGTGGCTGGGAAGGGAGGGGTGAGTAGAGGCTGGCGAGGCGCCCCTCGACGTGAGTGACATCAAGGGGGCGTGCATAAGCGCACCAGCGTGCCTACCGTCCCTGTCCTACTGTACCCATTTGTATGTACTTATTTTATGTGTTTATGGCTATGTTTTGCTTCTTTATATCCATTTATTTGTGCCATTTTTTCATGTGACCTGTTTCCNCCGGCGAGGCACCCCTTGACATGCGTGACATCAAGTTGGCCATGCCCACCCAGTCACATGACCACCTAGCCACGCCCACCCAGCCAGTCATTAGGCAGATCATAGTGGTCCGCAGGATTTAAAGTTATGAATTTAGTGGTCCCTGAGGTCCAAAAGGTTGGGGACTAGATAGAATAGAATATATAAATTATATACAATAATAGAATAGAATATATAAATTATATACAATAATTAATTGTATGTTTTTAATTTATTTGTTTTTAATTTATTTATTTATATTCCACCTTTATTATGTTTACAAATAACTCAACACTTCTTCCTTCTATTTTCCCCCACAGAAACAATCCTGTGAGATAGGTTAGGGTGAGAGAGATGCTCTAAGTCACCCAGCTGGTTTTCATGGCTAAGGTGGAACTTGAACTCATGGCCTCCTGTTTTCTAGCCTAATGCCTTAACCTTTAGATCAAACTGGCTTTATTGCTGGTCATTGGAATTTTCTCTTCACCAAGCTCTGGATGCTGAAGATGTGGAGTTTGGAGAGAGAGTTTTGCAAGGATGACCAGGATTGTCACAATTGGACAAAGATTATTGCATTGGCAATAATCAGTAAGAAAAGAAGATGCAACTGACACCCTAACCCAGCCAGCTGCCAATTGTGGGATTTGAGCACTATTGATCAAGTGAGCTTGCTTGCATCTCACACCCTTCAAACTAGTACTAAAATACTACCCTATCAAGGAGGAAGGCTTATCTAAAATGGGGTATTTACAATTGGTTTTCAGATACAGATTAATAGAGTTGGAAGGGACCTTGTAGGTCATCTAGTCCAACCCCCCGCTCAAGCAGGAGTCCCTATACCATTTCAGACAAATGGCAGTCCAATCTCCTCTTGAAAGTCTCAAGTGTTGGAGCTAGCTCTCACAACCTCCGTAGGCAAGTTGTTCCACTGATTGATCGCTCTCACTGTCAGAAAGTTTCTCCTGATTTCCAGGTTGAATCTCTGCTTGGTCAGTTTCCATCCATTATTCCTTGTCTGGCTTTATGTTGCCTTTGAAAACAGCCTGACCCCCTCCTCTCTGTGGTAGCCCCTCAAGTATTGGAACACTGCTATCATGTCTCCCCTGGTCCTTCTCTTCGCTAGACTGGCCATGCCCAGTTCTTGCAACCGCTCTTCGTATGTTATAGTTTCCAGTCCCCTAATCATCCTGGTTGCTCTCCTCTGCACTTTCTCTAGAGTCTCAACGTCTTTTTTGTAGTGTGGTGACCAAAACTGGATGCAA
>QLTV01001997.1:1130168-1146738 GCA_003457575.1 Thermophis baileyi
TATACTATACTATACTATACTATACTATATCATACATATATATATGAGAGTATTATCAACTCCCCCCAACAGTTGGCTTTTCTCAAAGCTAAATTTATACAGCTCCTTCTATTTGTCAGAAGTATTTAGTGTATTTTTGGGAAAGATTCAGGAGCAAATAGGGTCAGTAAGAAAGTTCCAATTTTTTTTGTTGTAATTCTTGAACATCACAGCCTTGTGTGGGACACCTTCTCAGAAGATGAATATATGGTTAGTTGATTATATTAATTATATCAAGCTTTAAGAAAAACTGTAGTCTTGAGATTTAAATGTATCTAAGTTAATTATAAAACAGGTTTTGGTAATATTTCTTTACTAAGAGCTTTTCCCTACTACTTAGCTAAAGCAGTCTATAGGCTTCCTTGAGGCAGCTGGTGACAGCATGATATTTGCAGTCTCGTCTACCAGTTCCCATTCTGCCTGATATCATTTGTTCTGGATTGGTACTGACATAGGGTGTGTCGGGCACATTAAGCAAAGCACTGGGTTAAGCTGCCTTTATCTTTTCTCAGTATCACTAATTAGTGGAAAACACACAGCTAAACTCTTGTGTTAATCATCTGTAAAAAACAAAACAAAAAAACAAACCAGCCACCAATCCCAGAAGTGTTGTGATTTGTGGATGATTTCGAAAAGTGGTTAGACACAGGGATATAGTTGTCTGTTACTGATCTTGAGACAACTGATAAGTGGGCTGTGGCTGCACAGTGAAGCACTCCATCGATAAGGTGTCTTTTGTGAGGTGTCAAGGACTTCTCAGAAAACAAGACAGGTGGCCTAATCTGATCAATGCATGACTGGCTCATCCCATCCCATGCAGATCTTTCTATAGCATTATATACAGGACTGTGCTATCACCAATATGGAATGGGAAGTGTGGCAGATTATCCTCAATGGAAAAGGAAATCAGAATGGGTAATTTAAATCTCTGATCATAGCTGAGGTGGTGATGAAGGCACTATCAGGGGAATGTGACAGAATAAAAAGGTAGTCAGTACACATTCGTATCATGGTTAGATCAGGGGTGGATTCCAACTTACCTCGCTGTCGGTTCTCTTCCTCCCGTGCCGCGTGGCCGCGCCTCGTGGGTGCGCGTGCGCATGCACAGTGCAAAACCCCCGAAATTTTTTTTAAAAAAAACACACGCTGAAAACAAAATGGCGACGCATGCGCAGTGCCAGAAACTCGGCTTCTGCGCATGCGCAGAAGAAAAATAAAATAAAAAAAAATTGAAAAAAAGATGGTGGTGCCTACGGACCGGCACCGACCGATCTGGTTCGGTGACGTCATCGTGAGGTCACCAGCGGGTCGCTACCGGTTCGGGCGAACTGGTCCGAACTGGGAGGAACCCACCCCTGGGTTAGATGCATGTGACAAAAGGCCATCAGTCTAAGCAGATCATTTCAGATACTAATCTAAAATTAAGACTGCAATAAGTAAATGTTGACAAAAAAGAATTTCTGTTAAAATGTTTAAATATAATTTGCAGTAAGATGATGATGATACTTTTAAAAAAAGCAACTGGACCATCTGCCTGATAGGCAGGAATACTGCAGAAACTGTTATTCCTAGAAAAATTGGTTAAATCAAGACTCATTAAAAAGTCAACAAAAATGTTTATGCTGGAATAAGTGCCTGAAAGCAATATAATGTCACATATAATGATTATAACTTTGTGGGTAAAGAATGAACATAATACACATGTATTTTTCTATAAAAATCATACAATAGACTTTAATATGGTAATATTAAATTTGATGATACACAAATTAGGTATGCACAAATGTACAAAATACAAATTTATCTAGGTTGGGTGGTCTGTATGTGTGCATAGGAATATGTATGTCATGCAGAGACATATACATACTCTATACAGAAATCTATTTCATTTCAATGTCATTCTTTTATTCAAAAGTATGATTCCATCATAATTATAGCTTAGACTTAAAATGTGCATATGTAGAAATAGTTAACTTAAATTGTGTTGTTATTTCTGTTAGACTGTACATTAATACAAAGAATGCTGTGGGAATTGGAGTCTTTAGTAAAATCTATTCTGGAGTTGAGGTGTCTATGGAGAATCTCAGTCATCCAGGTCATGGTTGTCCCAAAGGTGCTTTTGTTCAACTGAAGAAGCTTCTTGGATGAGAAGCAAAATGTCTTCAAGGAAAAACAAAGTTTAGTTGCCTTTTGAAAAAAGCACCTTTGAGATATTTTAGCAACTTGTTTAAGGCATCTAGTTTTCCCACTGAATTCTCCAGTCCTAAAATAACAACTTTTTAAAACGGGTGAGAAGATTTGTTTTTAGATATGCTGGAATGGCACATACAACCCAAGGGTTGTAGATTGCCAACCTTCTAAAAACAGGACTCTAGATGCTGCTTGCAAAATATGAGAATTACTTACTGTACAAAAGTTGTTTGAAGGATCCTTGAAGCCATAGAGATAAAACCATGTGTATGTGTGATGAAAAGTCTAAGCTACGAATGTCATATTGATATGCAGTGAATGAATTACAGTATGTCTTGATATTCTTTTTCAAATTTTCTTCCTCCAGCAATATTTAGTTTCATAAGAACAAAGAGCGTTTTTAAAAAATCCAATGATTTGACTGAGGAAGAAAATCTGTTTATTGGTTTGTTAAGGAAGTGAATCTCCAAAGAGATCAAGGCAAGATTTCAGGGCTGATACAGAAGAGAGACATTTGCATTAAGGCGAATATACTATGAAAATATGCTAGACCTATCTGAAATTATTTAGTGAAAATGGCTCTAATCATAATCTTGTCCTTGTCAACCATTCAGTTGTGTCAGACCCTTGGCTACTCTATGGATCAGCACTCTCCATGCCCCTCTGTCTCTCACTGCCTCCTTCAAATCTGCCATACTCATCCCAGTGTCATCCTTTATAGTGTCCAGCCAGTGGGTTCTAGGACTTTTTCCCAAGTAGTGCAATTTCCAGCTAACATATTGTAAAATTAATTCAGAGAATCTAAAATGTACTTCCATCAGATTATTTGTTATACTATCCAATTTGTGTTCTGCAAACATGTGGGAATCACAGTTTTCTGTGCCTTAATTTTTAACTTCACAGCTATCTGCTGGATATATTCACTTTGGATGGGCTTTGCAAATGTTAATTTCATAGCAAGATTGTTTGATTCGCCAGCTGTGGTTTCCAATATTATAATCAATGTTTTGATTTGCTTTTAAAGTTATGTCTCAAAGTGAAATTCATCAGACTTCAGCTTGCTTGCCTTATGCTATGTTTGAATTTTAGCATCATATATGTTAAGGTATTATATCTTTATCCTGTGTCTAACTTTTGAATAGCTTATAAAAAATTACTGTAAACCCATTTTAAGTTTGAGAGGCATGTATGTTTGTTTAATATTCTTGAATTGCAAAGCAGGGTCCTAAGAATTAGTGAATGAACAATTTTGTCTGTAATGTCTATAGATGTACATAAATTGATAGTATAAAATACTACAGAATTAAAAAACCATCTTCTTAAAGCAAAATACAGGTAGCCCTTGTTCAGTGACTGTCTTGGATAATGATCATTTGCAGTTATAACTGTGTTATAAATGTGACTCTTGGTTGCAAGTAACTTTGCAACCAAGAGCCACATTTATGACCTTCATAGCATCTCTCTCTCTCTCTCTCTCTCTCCCTCCCTCCCTCTCTCTCTCTCTCTCTCTCTCTCTCTCTATCTATCTATCTATCTATCTATCTAAAAGTGAAAACCACTCACACATTAATCACAAAATCTCCAGAACCGTAAAGCCTACAAACTTGAAATTTCGTTGCAAGCTCACTATTAGAACCCTGCAGCAGGTTTGCAGTGTTGGCTAACCCTAATTTCATCCTGAAGACTTTTTTTGCCTCCTAAGGAATATTAGCATATTCTTTTAAATGTGCATTCTCCATAGTGTGCCTGCTTACTCTTGTAATTCCTTCCTTCCTGATGAATGTAAATACAAACATTAATTTACAGGCACAAGGACACCATTGTAGTCAATATATGTTATCCTGTGCCTAACCTGTTCTTTTTTTGTCTCTTGCAAAGTGAAGAGATTGTAGAGGAAGGAATTACAACAGAATAAGCAGGCAAACAATAGGGAACAGATTGAAAGGAATATGGGGGTGTCAGCAGCTCTGAGAGTGCTATGGAAACATTCTGGTGTAATTTTTTTCTCTCCTCGGTTGTTTAAGCAATCTGTCCACTCTGCGAGGAGGGGGGAAAACAGAACCCAAGCAATTTAGGCAATCTCTTATGCCTGATCTGCTTTTTTCTCCCTCCCTCATTGAGTGGAGAGACAGGAGAGGAAGGAATTACAAGAGAGTAAGCAGACACGCAGCGGGAAATTCATGAGACTATTAATGTAGTGTGCTCATGGCTCTCATCTCTGAGCATGTCTGCTTTCCAATGAATGTAAATATTAATTTGCTTCTTGCTAATTATCCCAGTGACTGGAGAGCATTTCAAAGGGAAAGTGGAGAAAAAGGCAAACTGAAGTAAAATCATTAGGAGAAAAACAAAAGCAAGAGGTATGTAAGTGATCAGTCTTGTCAGTTACAGATAGTAGCTGCAAGCTGGTTAACACAGTGCCAGGGTTAGCATTTCAAAGGGTGGAGGAGTGGGAAAAAGGAAAGCACAGTCATGGTCATCTGATTTCCCATCTAGTGACCATTTTGCTTCATAACACAGTTGTCAGTCCCAAATGTGGTCACTATACAAGGAGCACCTGTCCCCCCCCCACTTTTTTAAAGTAATCTTAAATAGAATATATTTAACTTTTCATTACAGTTTGATTCTTACAATGCTTCCTAAACTAGAAAGACTGAAATAGAATTGCATCTCCTCTAGCATCATTTTCTATGTCTTTGAATATTAGTAGCTTACGTTGGTAGTTATGTTGTTGGTTTGAGCTCCGAGCTTGGCAATTTGGTTGCAAACATTTCATCCCCATTTGAGGAGACATCTTCAGTGTGCTTTGGATTGTGCTTGTCTGGGGGAGCACTGGCCTTTAAATACCTTTCTGAGTTCTGATCTGATTTCGGGACCACAGTTGTAACCCAGGCGAAGTCAAGGAGAGAAAGTGAATTCCTGGAAGCCTGGTTTTCCACCAATAAATCAATAAACAGACACATTGACATCAACCCAATCTACCAACCACTTAGAACGAAAGAACAACATCAACCACGATCCCAAAGGCAACATTTAAAGACCAACGAACAGACATGCTGCAAACAAAGTTATAACTTGACAGATCACAACAAATCGGACCACATGACACGCAGCCGATCAAATCAACCTGAAACCAGACCATGACATCATCAGAAGACATCCGAACAACACCACCAGCACTAATTTACATCACACAGACAGTACTTATAACCAAAGACTATGGCTCAGCAACTACAGCCAGCCAATCACACAACCCGAAATCAGACCAGGACTCAGCAAGGTATTTAAAGGCCAGAGCTCCCCCAGACAAGCACAATCCAAAATGCACTGAAGATGTCTCCTCGAATGGGGACAAAATGTTTGCAAACAAATAGCCAAGCTCGAAGCTCAAACCAATAACATAATCATTTTCTATTGCCCTGGTTAGGTTTTGTTTTATACCACAAATTTGGCAACCCAAATTGTCAAAATTCAAAAACGTTGTTCTTTTTATGATTCTAAGGTCTCTAAAATCTCCTTAAAGAGTGTTTTGTTTTTGCCGTGCACACTTTGATAGCTTTTGAGCAGGTTTCATAGACAGCCCTATGAAGAATACATTGTTACAAAGTAACAAGGCATTGTTCCTATGGTCAAATTGTCTTCTTTTCTGATTTGCCATGTTAGAAACTAGGAACCCATGGCAGTTTTAAAAGGTTAGAATTAGGGTTTGTGCTTTCCCTGCCCAGTGACCCTTAGTGGAATCCATTCCTTCCTGTGGCGACTGAACAAGTTGCTAAGCAAAAGGTGTCTCAAATCTGCCATTCTGTGTGAAAGATTCAAGTGTTTTGTGGTATAGAAAATGGCTGTGTAAATCATGGCCTTGGAGCAGAAGAAAAGCATGGAGATATGAGGTGAAATGAGATTGCAAGATCACTCAAGTAACAGAAATATCTAAAGAAAAAGGGCCTTTTAAACATTGTCACCTTGAAATGCCAAGTTCTGGCACCAGACAGAAAAGGCTTTTTCATCAGCAGAAAAGATACCCGTGAAGCTATCCTGCCCCAAGGTCAATGGCTGCCAGGGGAGATGCTTATTGTGCTTTTTATGGAAGGTCAAGGAAAATGTTTAGTGTACATTTTGTTGTGGGGGGGGGGAGGTCCAGATTTCATACAGAAATAAATTAACCAAGCTTTTAATTTGTCTGCCTTGAGAACTATTCCCACCATTTCCTACTAGTCTAAGAATTTTTAATTGAGAGCAGCTGCATGAAGAAAGTGGGCAGAGGTTCAAGGGGAAGAAAAGTAAGAAGTGATTCTTGTAATTTTAGCATTCAGAACAAAACAGGATTATAGGTTTCATCCTGTGATTTCAATTCCTCACTAACTAGTATGGTAACTAAAAAGTAAGAGCACAGGCATCTTTATGCAAATATAGGAAAATCATAGCTATTTTCATGTTACATCAGAAGGATTTCCCAGAAGCTTTAGCAATATATGGTATCACACAGAATTAGAGGGAATGCAGGATCTTCTAACATGGAAGAAAATGATGGTCTGAAAGCATGTTTGTATATATGCTTTAGATGAAGATTTCGGAGATGTGTATGTTTGATGCTTTATTAAAAGGTTATATAATTAATAAAATGGGTGATGTTGGGGAATTAACACATTTTAAACGAACTAAAACTCTTTGTTACATATCCCTCTTCATAATGTAAAAACAGTTGACATAGTGAATACTTACAGCAGCCACTCCTTGCTCTGTTTTCTCAGAGTCTTTTCTGCTTTCCAGCCAAGCCCCTTAGTTAAATCTGAAAACAAAGAAATCCAAACCTGGGAAGCTGTGTAATTGCAGGCTGGGTGATTTGGGTAGGGGACAGACAAGTGGGCAGGAGGAAGCCTTCAAAAACCACTGAGAAAGAAAGCCAATGGGAGGAAAATTGAGGAACAGATGGGGGAGATGGTGAGTGGGGAAGAGTGTTGTAAGGAAGTGGGGAGGATAAGATTTGGGAGAAGCTGGGGTAGGGAGGATTTACGAAGTCTGAAAGCTTGGAAGACTAAACCTCTGGTCCCGGTGACCGACCCAGATTGGATCCTGCAACTTTATCCTGGGACACATATATTCTCCTTCATTCGTGAGGATTTACAAAGCCAAGGGGATGGGCAGAAGCAGTGGTGGATTAAGGCTCACTGGTGCCCTAAGCACTGACAAATCTTGGTGCCCCCTCCTTTGTACATACTGTTGTACATACTGTTTTTTTTTTCTTTCTCAACTTTGTACTGGCCCCTTTGGGCCTGGTGCCCTAAGCACGTGCTTAGTCTGCTTAATGGTTAATACACCACTGGGCAGAAGAAACTAATCAAGGGAAAATGTTACGTACTGCCGTATGGAGCATGGATTCGCATAGCCGCCGCTGATTGGCTAATCTAGCGGCGGGAGAAATAAACTACTGTCAGTGGCTGTCTAGGCTACAGGGAAGCCTTAAAAGTGGCTTCCCTGCAGCCTGCCGCCAGTTCGTATTGCATTCAGCCAGGAGAATAAAAGGTGCTGAACTGTTCCCGTGCCTCACTCCTTCTTTCCTGCGTGAATCTAACACTGGCGACAAAGGTGGTTGAAGAAGGACAACAGGACAAAGGCACCTCATGGCATCCATGGCCATCTTAGAAGCAAGCATCGCCCTGCTCCGGCCAAACTTGAGGATGGCTACTCACACGTCTCTCACCCCAGCAATCTTCGACCCGAAGACGGAACAATGGCACACTTATATGAGCCGTTTTTGCATGTTCCTGGAAGCCAACAATTTCCAGGATCTACCCGACAATAAGAAAAGGGCTCTCTTCCTGACCTACTGTGGGCCAAACATTTATAAAATGGCACAGACCCTGGTGGCACCCACTCAATTGTCCATGAAATTGAGTCAATTTCATGGACAACGCTCCAAACAACTCTGAAGGAACACTACGCCCCTGCAGCAACCCCAATGGTCAGCAGAAATGAATTTTACCATCACCGCCAGCGCGATGGTGAATCCATCAATGACTTTGTAGCTAAACTCCAGGAGATTGCAACAAAATGCGAATTCATAAACCCATAGGAAATGATGAAAGATCAGATCATCTTAGGAATGAGAGATCTCAATCTACAAAAGAAGCTGCTGATCAGAAGGGGGGCAACTTTCAAGGATGTCATGGAAGAAGCTCAAGCCGCTGAGTCATCGGACAACTCAGCAGCAGACATCTGAAAGACCGGCACAGTCCATCGTACACACAGGGAGCCCGATTGGATGACCGAAGTCCCCGAATACAGCGACGAGTCAGAGGAGGATGAATGGGTGCACCATGTTCACACCGAGAAAAGGGTAAGCCCCAGAGACCATGAGAACAGGCAAAACCGATGCTCGGGTTGCCTAGGGGGCCATGCCAGGGCGCTTTGTAAATTCAAAGATGCCATTTGCCGCCACTGCCAGAAAAGAGGGCACATCGTGGAAGCTTGCCAAGCCACCCAACTGACCCCCTACCAGCCAGCCCAGTACCAATACAAACCACCCATGGGTCTGGGAAGACAAGGGCAGAACTGCTCAGGGGGCCAACGAAATAGACACCGGGATGATTATCAATATCAGGAAAACCGGGGAATCTATAACACCACTGTGGGGCACTCCGACGCCGGCCAAGGGGAAAAGTTCCATATAACCGTGTCAATTGAGGGGACACCCTGCAAGATGGAGCTAGACACTGGCTCCATATTCACAATAATGTACTGGGGAAACCTGATATCGGTGGACTCAAAAGAACAACTTATGAGCAGGCTGCGCGAGGTGCTAAGTCGGTTTCAGCAAAGGGGCCTCAAAGTAAAATGGGACAAATGTAAAATAGGGGTAACCAAAGTGGAATTCCTGGGATTCCTAATCAACGGGTCCGGCATTCGTCCCACAAACGTGAAAATAAAAGCCATCAAAGAGGCACCGACCCCCCAAAATAAGGCAGAGTTACAAACATTCCTAGGCTTACTCAACTTTTATGCCATCTTTTTAAAGCAGAAGGTGACCGTTGCTGAGCCTCTCCACAGGCTCCTGGGGAAGACAGCCACATGGACATGGGGACTGAGGGAGGCCAACACTTTTGCTGCCATAAAGGACTTACTCTCATCAAACAGCGTCCTCATGCAATACAGTGACACCCTCCCCCTACTGCTAATGTGTGACGCATCACCTTTCGGAGTGGGGGCTGTCCTCAGCCATCAACTTCCCAATGGCTCGGAAGCCCCCATTGCATATTATTCAAAGACACTATCACCAGCTGAGCGGAACTACAGCCAACTGGACAAAGAAGCGCTTGCTGCAGTGGCCGGCATCAAGCGTTTCCATGAATACCTCTACGGCTGCAAATTCGAACTCATGACAGACCACAAACCATTACTGGGTCTACTCTCAGGCAACCAACAAATGCCTCAATACATGTCGCCCAGGATGACACGCTGGTCCATCTTCCTGTCAGGCTACAGCTACAAGCTGACCCACCGACCAGGGAAGAGCATCAAACACACTGATGCCCTCAGCCGCTGCCCCACACCCGAGCTTGTAGAAGACCCCGCTCCTGTGGCCGAAATCTTATTGGTCGATATTGAACGAACCAGCCCTGTCACATCCCAAGACATCGCAGAACATTCAGCGAAGGACGCCGTTTTGTACGAAGTCAAAACTGGGTGTTAAGGGGATGGCCACAGGAAGAGGAGAGGGAAGAATTTAAGCCATTTAAAAAGAAACAAATTGAACTGTCCATATTGAAGGGGTGTTTACTGTGGGGGGAGTGAGTTGTTATACCCCAGAGTCTACGGAAAAGGGTGATGGGGACACAGCATATAGGACACCCAGGGATAGTGCGCATGAAAGCACTAGCAAGGAGTTATCTGTGGTGGCCTAAGTTGGACCAGGACATTACCGAGTGGGTGGCGACATGCTTGCCATGCCAAGAAACCAGGCCGGCTCCGCCACAGACCAACCTATTAGAATGGGAGATACCCAGAGCCCCGTGGTCAAGAATCCACATAGACTTTGCGGGACCCATGGCGGGACAAACATTCTTGATTGTTGTGGATGCTTATTCTAAATGGCTAGAGGTAGTGACCATGCACACCTCAACTACAGAAGCCACTATATGAGCACTAAGGAGGATTTTTGCAACCCACGGCCTGCCAGACATCCTCGTGTTGGACAACGGGCCTCAGCTGACAGCCAAGCACATGGAGTCATTCCTGGCCGACCTAGGAATAAGGCATGTGCTAGTGTCACCATTCAGTCCAGCTAGCAACGGCTGGGTAGAAAGAATGGTAAGAATGACAAAGGAGGCTCTGACCAGAATGGGCCCCGGGAATTGGCAAGAACGGATCGACCAGTTCCTGCTGGCACAACACATCACACCATGTGCAGCCACTAACCGGAGCTCTGCCGAAATGCTGATGGGACGGAAGTTGAGGTCACAGCTGGACAGGCTGAACCCTAACTATCACCCGGAGACATCCCTGGATTCAAGCAAGCTAACACGGACACTAGCAATAGACGAGCTAGTATTCGCACAGAACTATGCAGGGGATTCCAAGTGGGTGAAAGCGACCATCATAGAAATCACCAGACTGAAGTCCTACCAAGTTAAACTTGACGACGGCCGAGTGTGGCGAAGACACATCGACCAGCTCAGGAGTAGGCTGGGAGACTCTTGGCTTCACCAACCGGAGGCCGCCCAACCGCAAGAAAGTACAGCGCAAAGACAAGAGCAATGCGAGTCTCAGCCCCGAAGACCATACAGATCAAGCAATCAAGACGACCACACCGAGAGCCAGGGCCTACCTACAAGAAACCAGGAGAACCTATTCTCAACTCTGGAGGAGGAGCACGAACACCTACCTGCAGGTGCTAGGGTCCAATGAAATCAACCGGGACTGGAGGACGAGGACGCCGAGACTTCAGCCGCCACGCCTGGTGGCCGGTTCCAGATTATTCCACAAGCAGGCGCCGGAGCAGCAACAGACATGTCCGCTCCAGTCAAAGACTCACGAGGAACTTAGTTGCGCAGGCCCAGTAGGACTGTACAGCGCCCTGTTTACTTACGTGATTACGTGACTTGCATTGATTCCTGATTGGACATTCCACGAACTAAGAGGGGAGGGGTATTACATACTGCCGTATGGAGCACGGATTTGCATAGCCGCCGCTGATTGGCTAATCTAGTGGTGGGAGAAATAAACTATGTCAGTGGCCGGCTAGGCTACAGGGAAGCCCTTAAAAGCAGCTTCCCTAAAACCTGCCGCCAGTTCGTATTGCATTCAGCCAGGAGACTAAAAGGTGCTGAACTGTTCCCATACCTCGCTCCTTCTTTCCTGCATGAATCTAACAGAAAAAGATCAGCAGTTACTGGGAGAACAGAGAGGAGGGAAAAGGATGTGAGAGAAAGGAAGTGTATATGTTCTTATGCATGTGTTAAAAAGAAGATGTAATAATTGTGTGCTTTCACAATGGGAGGGGCAGGTTTCGTGATTTTGAAGGGGAAATGCCACTGGGATTTGTGGGTGTTTAGGATTTTGATTTAAGACACAGCCTATGAAAGACTACTTGTGTCAGCAAACAAAGCAGCACAATCCTTTAGCTTTGATTGTAGGCAGCATTCTTTTATTGTAGCCTGAGTTAGGAGCAGCTGCTCAGGCATTATAAAACAAATTACTTCTCTAATACTAAAGTAAAACATCTTGGTGAAGTTTTCCATGTTATGTGTGTAGTCTCCAGTTTTGACTAAATAGGACTAATATTATACTTGTGTTTTATCCCTACTTCCCATTTAGAGATGAGTATGGGATGTGAGAGTTCTTTGCTTTCACAGGACACACCACACAGTGTAGCAAATCTGTGCACAATGCTTTATTGCATCACATACTTTGTGTCTATTTGCCTCCACACTTCTGGGACTTGCAAGGTGATGTCATGTAAATATGTCTTTAATAATAATTATAAGTCTGTAAAATAGCATACAACCTTTGCCTCCTCCCAAAGATTCTTATACTTGTTGGGATGAGGAGCTGCTTCAGTGTGGTTGATTTTCTAGTTGCTACCAACCTCTTGGCAAAGCTCCAAGCAGGTCTTCCACCAGGATAAGTGACTCACTGTGATCCTGGCAGTTTAATGATAGTCCTCTTGCTTGCTTTTAACAGCTGCGAATCTCCAGATATTGCCTCTACTTCCCTGTCTGTGACTTGCTTATCATGTACCTTCTTCATACATCTCCCCACTCTGTCCTAGCATTTACTTTTGTCAGTAGAGAGCCTGGGTAGGGTGAGGCTATTTCTGGACATTAGCATATCCTTGAAAATACCAGGGTCTGGCTCAATTATCCAGGCAGTAACAACAATAGCTTGGATGCTTGTGAGTAAAGTTGTGAGTGAATGTATGAATGCATGAGGGAAATGGGGTGAGAAGTGTTTGTGCCTGGCTGCAACTATTTTTCCCAGTTTACTGATAATTATGCTAGTTAGCATTCTAGTTCTCTTGGTGGCTTCTTTCTCTTCAACCCTCCATGGAAACTTTCTGTGAAGGATAGGTTTGTCGCATGGCAGTTCATTTATTCTTTCATGGGTCTTCAGGCCTCTCCCTGCTTCACCCAGGATCTTCTGGGAACAACCAAACCACAAGAGCCAATCTTGTGTTGGGCAATTCAGTCTGTACATCTTCATCTCTCCTCTTTTTTTCTTCCTAGAGTTCTTTTAAAGTCTCTGCCTTTCTCCTTTTTCTTGCTAATTTAGTAGGAGCTCCAATTTCCTATGAAAAAAAATATAAGAACCCATGTTGTCATTTCTGAATTCAGAGTCCACTTAATGTTTAAAGGTTGTACACTAGAGGTGGGTTCCTCCCGGTTCTGACTGGTTCACCCGAACCGGTAGCAACCCGCTGGTGACATCATGGAGTCGGTTTGGTCGGTGCCGGTCCGTGGACGCCATCTTTTTTTTGGATTTTTTTTTTGAAAAAAAAAATTTGGGGAATTTTTTTTTCTTCTATGCATGCGCAGAAGCTGAGTTTCCGGCACTGCACGTGTTGCCATCTTGTTTTTGGCTTTTTTTTGGAATTTTTTTGGATTTTTCAGCACTGCGCATGTGCGCGCCCACGCAGCGCGGGAGGAAGCGAACCAGCAGCGAGGTAAGTTAGAACCCACCCCTGTTGTACACGACAGATTGTTAAAGAGCCATGGGTGACTGCAGGCTGATACAGTTGAATTTTTTACTTTTTTGCCTGCATTTGTATGGTGGGGATCCCAGAAATTCTAGACAGCTCGCAATATACAAGACTAAAACACATATAAAAACAATTCGTACAAGCAAATAATAATGAATACAATGATTAAATACTGCTGGTAAACAGCTGTATGAGCCATTGAGATTTTCATTCAATGCCATCTAAAAGAGACTACCTTTATTATTTTTCTAAAGTCCATGAAGTTATGAATGCATATAACTATGACGAGGAAATGAGTTCGGGAGATTTAATTTTAGAATAATTTATTTAATATGATTGTTGACACATTGCCATACCCTTCTGTGAAGTGAACATATGTTGATGCAAACAAACAGATGTAATGGTGTAAATGAATGTGTTCTTTAGGGGATTCAAGAAGACAGTTCTCATGATCCAATGCTTGTCCTCTGTGTCAAGTGATTTATTTGCTTCTTTTTGTTACCATTTCCATCTATCAGTTAAATGTGAATTTATATTTAAATTCCACACCTGCCCCAATTATTATTAGGACAAAGGTTTGACTGAGGTTCTACAATAGATGAGAAAAAGTGAGCATGAATTGGCATTCTCTTTGAGGTGTAGACTCAAATACATGCAGGGTCTTTCACCTCCTGTAACCTAACCTAACCTAACCTAACCTAACCTAACCTAACCTAACCTAACCTAACCTAACCTAACCTAACCTAACCTAACCTAACCAATGGTCAAACAAAATTTCATGATGTTATTGTTTTCAGCTGACTCAAAGACAGATGAGTAAAAAATCTACTTGGTGGTGGAGACAGTTTAAAGTTCATTAGATTGAAAAGCCCCTTTTGTCAACTCCTTATAAATCATTAGAAAAATCCATGAAGCCAGAGGAACATGAGGACAGAAGATATAAACAGCAGATGCAATAGCAATAGACTGAGATTGTATTGTCTTTTCTTCCCTTATCATTTAGGTGACCTATGAGATAATTAAAAGTAATTGAAGAATTCCATGCTATTTCAGACTGTTTTTAGGAGACCAACTGAATTGTGAAGAGTTATATATGTAAGATGATGCTTAACTCAAAAACACCGTTGCAGCAGCTTGTCACTTTTAGGGTGTACATATACACATACCACATGATGAAGGGATCTAGAGCACAATGTAAAGGCTCAGTTTCAATCATCCCTGCTTTTTTTCAGTTAAGTACCAGGAAAAGTTTCCCTGTTTGTATCGATGGGAGGCTGCTGTGAATCTGGCAGTAATGGACTACATTAGTGTTTCTCAATCTGGGAAATTTCCAGATGTGTCAATTTCAACATCCAACTTTTTCCAACTAGCAGGCACATGATCAAAAATTCTGGGAGTTGATGTCAATGCTTTGGAAAACAGCTAGATGTAAAAATATCCAGTCTGTAGAAGGAATGGAACACTGACTAATGTCTCGCCTGATCATTGCCTGCAAATATATACTATCATTAGGTAAAAAGGACGTCTGCCTCAGACAACAGATTTGAGGTGTTATGTATGCATATAAAATGGTTGCTTATTTTATAATAATATTGAATCTTTACTGCAAAAGGAGGAAGGGAAAAGAACTTGTGGGATATTCTGCCTCATGATTCAAAATAACTTTAATAGCTTTGGGTCCTATGTCTGTTTATAGACATAGGCTAAAGCAATGATGCTAAGATTCCAGCCCATGGTATAAACAAAAGCCCACTTATTATTTATCTACTACTTTATCGCAGAGGTGAAGAAAGTGATGATAAATATGTTTTGAGTAAAATCAGATGAAAGGCTAATTTAAGAATTCCAGAAGAGATCCCAGACCCTTGATCCCAGGCTTACCTCTAGATACATGAATAACACATTGCTAATGCTCCCAACCATAATATATGTAACTAGGACATTTTTCTACTAGGTGCATTTGCTAACTGCAAATACATTTTAGAAAGTGCCGCTTTCCTATACAGAAGTATTTGATTTTTTTTCCTGGCTTTTAAAAAATAAATTAGCTTTTTAATTTTAAAACGTTTGAGCTTCTGTATTTCAATTAAATTAGTAGAAATGTAATATATACTCATCTGGTCCATGCTTCCAGCTCTGCTGTATTGGAACAACTGTCCAAAGAGGCTTTAAAAGTTACTTGGATAATTGCTTTGTTTAAAGTAGTAGAACATACAGATAGGTTTTAATAAGGAAACTAATCTCCTAAGGTTTCTTTTATTTTTCTTATTAAGAAAATAGGTGGATAAATGTAAGTGGTGTCATTCACCTTTTTTTTTAAAAAAAAATTCTGGCAAGGTTTCCAATGTAGTTTTCTACATAGCAAATTGAGAGCAGACAAAATGCTTAACATCCAGGAGTTAAAAGAGTCTTGTCTATAATTAGGCAGTGATTTGAACATTTCTATCTGAGATCAGGTACAGGATATGTCTGGGGGATAGAATATGTGATGAATGAAGAGACTAACTAACCTCTTGTGGCCAGAAGGAAGGCCATGACAGGAGTTGAAACAAACTATTTTAAGGTTAAAGGTTTGGCATGATGAGAGTTTGGTGGCCTGTAAGCAAAAGGCCACCAAAAATCAGAAGCTGCAAATATTCCAAAATTCTCTGCTGGTTGGCTGCCATGATAAAACTGCAGTACTTTAAGGAAAATGGGACACATAAACAGCTGTTGTGGTGCACTCTCCTGATCATTTAGGGAGAGAACTCCTTTCTGATGTGTTATTTAACTTCTGAACTACTGAGTTTTCTAAATTTAGAGCAGACAGTTGCTTTTATTATCATAGTTTATACTGCAAAGGAGCATCATATAAAATTTGCCATATGGTAGAAAAGTTACTGAGAAACATTAGGTCAATAATGTGGGGTTTGTGAGAGTATGCCATGATTATTCTGATTTGGTCCTTTGCTGGCAAATCCTAGACTCTCAATTGTTATGGCCAACACTGTAGAAGCATATTCAGATACCACTAGCATGTTGGTAGTAAGTAATACAGAAGACTTAGAATAGGTTGTAATCAGAGGTGATATTCAGCCGGTTCAGACTAGTTCGGGTGAACCAGAAGCGGAAATTTTGAGTAGTTCGGAGAACCGGTAAATACCACCT
>QLTV01001997.1:1147029-1157092 GCA_003457575.1 Thermophis baileyi
CGCACTAGACCGAAGGGCCGTGGGGGGTGGGGCGGTGTGGGCACAGGAGGGCCGCAGTGGTTTGGGAATGGACCAGATGGTTCTTCTTTCCTGTAAGAAGTCCCATCCGGAAAGCGCTGCAGTGGAGATCTTGCAGCCGCTTCTTCTGTCCCTTGCCGAACCTCAGTCGCTCGTGGAGACGCTCCATGTGCGCTCCGGGTTGGCAGCTGCTTCTCTCTGCTGCTACTCTTGCTGGGAGAGCATCTTGTGCAATTTAGCAGCTGTGAGCCGCCGCTTTCCTCTAAGTCCCATCCGGAAAGCGCTGCAGCACAGAGAAGCAGCAGGCATGTTGAATGCTGTTTTTCTCAGCCGCAGCGCTTTCCGGATGGGACTTAGAGGAAAGCGGTGGCTCACAGCTGCTAAATTACACAAGATGCTCTCCCAGCAGTGCGGAGAGAAGCAGCCGCTGCCCCAGAGAGCAGAGATGGAGGGGAGCAGGCCCCGAAAGGCTGCTCAATCAAGCCTCGCCTCGCTGCATGGCGGAAGCTGCGCATGTGCGGAAGCCGTGCGCGTGCGCATGCACAGAAGCCGTGCGCGTGCGCATGCACAGAAGCTGTGAGCACGTGCGCATGCACAGAAGCCGTGCATGCACGCATGCACGGAAGCTGTGTGCGTGCATGTGCACACGCACATTTTCGGCGAACCGGTGGTGGAATTATTTGAATCACACCACTGTTGTAATGTACTCTAAGTCCCATCCGGAAAGCGCTGCAGCACAGAGAAGCAGCAGGCATGTTGAATGCTGTTTTTCTCAGCCGCAGCGCTTTCCGGATGGGACTTAGAGGAAAGCGGTGGCTCACAGCTGCTAAATTGCACAAGACACTCCTTCTGTCCCTTGCCGAACCTCAGTCGCTCGTGGAGACGCTCCATGTGCGCTCCGGGTTGGCAGCTGCTTCTCTCTGCTGCTACTCTTGCTGGGAGAGCATCTTGTGCAATTTAGCAGCTGTGAGCCGCCGCTTTCCTCTAAGTCCCATCCGGAAAGCGCTGCAGCACAGAGAAGCAGCAGGCATGTTGAATGCTGTTTTTCTCAGCCGCAGCGCTTTCCGGATGGGACTTAGAGGAAAGCGGTGGCTCACAGCTGCTAAATTACACAAGATGCTCTCCCAGCAGTGCGGAGAGAAGCAGCCGCTGCCCCAGAGAGCAGAGATGGAGGGGAGCAGGCCCCGAAAGGCTGCTCAATCAAGCCTCGCCTCGCTGCATGGCGGAAGCTGCGCATGTGCGGAAGCCGTGCGCGTGCGCATGCACAGAAGCCGTGCGCGTGCGCATGCACAGAAGCTGTGAGCACGTGCGCATGCACAGAAGCCGTGCATGCACGCATGCACGGAAGCTGTGTGCGTGCATGTGCACACGCACATTTTCGGCGAACCGGTGGTGGAATTATTTGAATCCCACCACTGTTGTAATGTACTCTATTCTAGAGGAGTTAAATATTTTTAGACATGCTTTGGTATATCTGGCTTCAATTTTACTCTCTGATTTCCAGTTAATGGCTGAAAATAGCCTGCAAAATATTTTTTTTTCTTCCACCTTCAGTCTGCAAACTATATCCTTCCTTTATGCACTTGGGGAATGAAACTCTAGATATTTAAATAAAATTGAAATAACTGTTACTCAATGTATTGGTATAATCCATCAAAAATCATTACGATTAAGTCTCATTTTAATACATGGTTGAAACTAGTTTCTAATCTAGTATTTTCAGCAGGATTTTATAATGATGATTTGCCTTCCTTTGTGTGATGTATTATAGAGGCACATACATTTGCAAATTATGTCTATAAAATTATAACACATCAATCAATTACAACGCTAACTTGGCATTGCTTTGTTATTGTATTTGTTAGTTATAGTTAAATTTCAATGAAAATGTTAACAAGAAAATGCTGACTCCCTTTTTTCTTTCTTTTTTCTTAATTTTTAGGTTGGGGTTCCCCATGACCATCATATCCTGTACCATTGGAATGTGTTATCTTCTTGTTGTTCATGTTGTATTGGGTTGGGCTTAAATTTTATATGTTGATTATGTACTATACAGTATGAACAAAAGATTCTGTCAAACTTTTTCAGCTTTTGTTAAATCTTTTGAATAATGAAAAAAAAAACCAGATTTTTTTTTTAAATGCTCCAACTTGGCTTTCCATCATGTGCAAAAAATCTAGTTTCTGAATGAAATCAAGCATTGATTTTGTTAGGAAATTTTTTTTTAGTCTGTGCTCCCTATCGAGACAGATAAATAGAACCACATGGAATGCAAGTCACCATAATTTTACTTAATAGGTGATAGCTCTATGATTCCCATGTCAAACTTTGAAGGGTTTGTACTATTTTATATTGCAATTGGAAAGATTGTGGTCTGTAGATGAAATGGAACATGAGAAAAGGAAGGAAGAGATGCTGCCTAGGAAACAATCAGACAAGAGAAGCAGGAGACCCCAATGGCTTAATGGTCATAAAGGCAAACTTATGAAGGACCCACCCTAATGGGTCAAGCAGTCAAAAGTGTTTGCAGGAAATTTGCACCTTCAGATTTGCAAAATTCTGTTAATGTATCATTACAATAAAGTAGTAATATTTCCTGTTCGATTTACCTAGGAGGGCTGATAGCACAGTAAAGAAACTACCATATCAAAACTAGATTAAAATCCTTCCCTTTGATATGTCAGTTTGGGGTCTCTGGTTTAAAAAGGCACAAATGAACAAAAGCCATGTATCCCTTTGAATAATGTGCTCCAATTCTAAATCAATGTGTTCCAGATGGACTTCCTGATAGTAGTTACGGCTAGGTGAAATGTATTCCAGGATAACTTTTCACATCCCCGAAATAATAATTTGGTAAGGTAATTTGACTAACCAGACATTTAAACATTACCGTTTTAAAAATATGCTTGTGGGTAATGAAGCTGAATAAATGCTAGGTCTATATTTTCTGTAAAGATCATTATGCAGTAATGATAAATCTTTCTGCAATGTTCTACCCAAAACATTCTCAAAGGAGGGACATTTATCAAATAAATATACATAATTTCATAATAATCTATATTAATTGAAGCATGAATGTACATGGGATTATATTTTCTCCTGAAATTCTGGATTGCTAAATTTTGTGTGTAGTCATGAGTAAAAATCTTGCTATTGAAAATATTTTCCGTTTCTCATTTGGGCTTTATTTTGTCTTGGTGATATGTTTAGCAATTTGTAGTGTAAGCTGCTGATATTCACCTTATGCTTACTGTGATAAATAAGTAAATAGGGACACTTTGCATAATGAAATTACTTCATTGTTTTACAATAAACAATGATTTGAAATTGAATAATTATCCCTTTTAATTTGGCTCATAGTTTTCTACCAGTTTCAGAAGAATTGTTATTCACTCAAATTCATATGTATAAATAAAATGAGCTACATTTTCAACAATTATCAGGGGTATTTACCTAAGGCTATGTGTAAACAGCTTAATTTTAATATATTTAATGATCAAGGATTCATGCTTGCTTATTGTTGCTCTAGCTAAGCAGGACAGTTTAAGAATAGCAAACTAGTTAGAATATTTTTTCCAAGGTATTTTTATGGATCGAGTTTGTAAATACAGAAGTGGAGAATGACACCCATAGATTGAAGCAGTGCATCCATTATGCTCTCATATCTACTTTTCAAATCTAGGAAGAGTTGCTTATCTCTTTGACCTCCTATGATTTGGCCTTCTGACTGCCTGTTCCATTTAAAATGTGACTTGGCTCTTAATCAGTACTAACATCTCCATGATGTAATAAAACAGTATTGTATTGTAATAAGTACTTTTTCCCTATATGAAGATTGTTCCTTGGATTATGTCTACTGACTCTTATGAGCTATTATAGGTAACCATTCCTACCCACATGGCACTAAATTGATGATAAATGTCTTATGACATCAAAACACAAATCCTCCATACTTTCACATGTACATCACAGTGTCTCACTAAAGTCTGTAATGGTGGATATAGCATTTCAATGCTGCAATGCATATTTCATCTCTCTCTCTCTCTTACACACACACACACACACACACACACACACACACACACACACACACACACACACACACCAGGGGTGGGTTCCAACTTACCTCGCTGCCAGTTCGCTCCCTCCCGCGCCATGTGGGCGCGCCTCGTGGGCGCGCCTCGTGGGCGCGCCTGTGCTTCACACATGCGCGCATGCGCAGTAAAAAATCCCCCCCCAAACCAAAGCCGAAAAAATTATGGCGACCACATGCACAGTGCTGGAAGTCAGCTTCTGTGCATGCTCAGAAGGAAAATAAAAAATAATTCAAAAAAAATAATTCAAAAACAATTCAAAAAAAATTCAAAAAAAAGATGGCGGCCCCCACGGACCGGCACCGACCGATCCAGTTCGATGACATCATCGTGACATCACCAGCGGGCCGCTACCAGTTCGGGAGAACTGGTCCGAACCGGGAGGAACCCACCTCTGACATACACACACACCATACAGCCTGCTCAATGCACTGCAGTGTCAGCTACATGGAAGGAGAAATCTGAAATATGTAGGATTTCCCATTTTTCTCATCACAATCTCATAAAATAGATGAGCTTATTGTCTATCATGTGTTATCAAATAATAGTTCTGCTCTTTTCTTTTAGTTCTTAACCCATTTAGTAAGATTCTGCCTCAGGAATTAAACAATATGCCTCTGCCTTGAAATCTTTTATAATCTTGTTATTTAATCGTATTATATTGGCTGTTCTAGGAATTAAATAATTTGATTTAAATTGGATCCAGATTTAACATTATTTAAAATAAACCAAATGAAAACAGTACATTTATTAGTCTTATTCTTGCTAAATATGAATAGGTGCTATATAAGAATCTATGATAATGTCAGCCTATTGTGACATTATCATGCAAATAGTATTGTAAAGTTATATAATTTGATCCTTTTTGCAATGATGTTATAGTACGTGATGACATTATGAATGTGAAGTTCTTGTTTTCTCTCTTTGATGATGCCAATGTCAATATAATTCCACATATTATTTATAGATTTTGATCTTATTCCTTAGTTGATTTTCGTAAACTAGTTGATAATATGAGACATCATGTTTTATACAGTTTGAGTTCCAGTACTAAGAACTTTCAAAATTACAATCTGCATTTTTTGAGTGACAAAGTACAGTTTTCCTTTTGTATTAAAATCAGTGCATTTGACATTTGGCTAACAGAGAATGGAAGATATGCAATTCTCTCATTCATTCTCAGCAGCTGTCTGAAAAAAAATCCATATATGTGACTTACTTACAGAGAGCTTAACAGTAAATATGATGAGCTTAAAAGATTAAATATACTGAATACACACAATAGGATTATTTTCTATTGTAATTTTTTAAAGAATTTAAGAAATCAAGAAAACTGCATTCTGTATTTTTCCAGTGATGTACCTCACCAAGAGAAAAATGTCATTGTAAAAGAAATTTTGTAATAATATACACGATACCTCTCCACAAGTGTGTGGGTCTTTTCCTTTCTTACCACTGGCTCCCCCCCACCCCGATTATGTTCGTTAAATATAATTTTTAAAAACAACAATATAACAATTCAAAGTTTGATTGATTCTATTCTACTGGCTAAACTGTGCAGTTCTTTACTGAAGAGTTACCTAATTGGATATTCTAGAAGCATTAGATTTCTACTATTAGATTTATGCCGTTCCTTCAGCCAAAATGACTTTTCAAGACATTATAAGCAACTAGAAAACCTAGGGTCATCCTTCTTTCCACATATAATATAGGCTGGTGCTATTCTCCCTCCCCTCATGAACCTCATCAGAGCCCCAGTGAAGCCGCCTCCTTTCTCCTTCTACTCAGCTGATCCATGGAACTGCCTGTCATTTTGCAAGGGGAAGCAGGAACAAAGGGAGTTGCTGGCCTTGAAGAAAACTGCTCCCCATCCAGCTGTGTCCCCAAGGGCCCCCTTCTTCCAGGGAGAAAGAGTGTTTACCTAACAACAGCACATCCCAGCCATCCCTACCTTGCAAATATGCATCTGAGTCACTCCCTGTTGTTTCTCTCCCTGCCCACTGTCAGTAAGAGATTTCAGATTTTGGCCTCGGTTCCCAAGCAGCCAATCACTGCTTGCCAGTCAGAACTTGCTACCAGCTGTTTGAACGCAGAGGCAAGAGGGAGGCAGGAAAGAGGACAGGGATATGCCTTTCCCATCTTTCCTAGTACCATGCAACCTATGGGGTTCTGGAAAATGTCATTGGAAATCATGGTCATGTGATCATGGATAACTCTGACAATGTTACAGTGGCCACAATTTTGTGAATACATCTGGTGTGAAGATCCTTGAAGTTTCAATTACACAGAGATAATGGGTTCTGGATCTTGGATGCATTATTAAACTCAGGCTATTTGAGATACTTTGATTAAAAAAAATGTTGCCCTGTGATGTACCATTTCACCCAATTAAAGGTGACAAACAGACAAAGGAGTTTTAGTAATATATAGATTAATTCTGATAAACTACTTGGATTCTACAAAATTGTTATAAGCAATTAATTTTACCTCCCAACCATGCATGTAATATATTTAAAATGATTATTTTAGTGATATTGAAGAGGTTAAGTAATATCTAAAAGCAATAATCAAGATAAGTTATATGTAAGTTTATGTTGCAAGCAAGCATATCCTATAGATCAGGGGTGGGTTCTAACTTACCTCGCTGCCGGTTTGCTTCCTCCCGCGCCGCGTGGCCGTGCCTCGTGGGCGCGCACGCGCAAAGTGTGTGCGTGCATGCGCAGTGCCGAAAAATAAAAACAATTCCAAAAAAAAAAAAGCTGAAACAAGATGGCAACGCATGTGCAGTGCTGGAAACTTGGCTTCTGCGTATGCGCAGAAGAAAAAAAAAGTAAAAAAAATTCCCCCAAAATTAAAAAAATAAAAATAAAAAAAAAGATGGCGGCGCCCACGGACCGGCACCGACCGAACCGGATCCGTGACATCACCATGACATCACCAGCAGGTCGCTACCAGATCGGGCGAACCAATCCGAACCGGAAGGAACCCACCTCTGCTATAGATCAATTAATTCTGATGCACAATGATAGTGTTTTATAATTTGCTCTTGTGCGATAGTCACAACTTCATATTGATAAATTTATGCTGGAATTATATGCCTTCAGCTAATCTTGTCAGGGTTCAGGTAAAGCTGGATCGAACCTACTTAGTATTTAGATGGGAGACTATTAGGATTGTAGGGTAGGATGGAAATTTGTAAAACATTCTGAAAAAAGGCAGTGACCAACCTCTTCTGTACTTTTGCTGATAAAACTGCATGGTTCTGTCCACGAAATTACATGGAGTCAAGCTTGTCCTGAACATGATTTTATTTTTACCAATATATAACCTAACAGATTTGACTAGAATGATAAGGATCAATGCAATCCTGAAAGATGGAGGCAAGTAAGTGGATTGAATGCAAATTTTGTCCCACTGCTTTGTTATGTAGTGATGGTTAATGATCAGTTGTTTAATGAGTTTCACATATATAATTTTTATGCACAACTGTGACAAATCATATATAGTCTTGTAGTACTTGCAACTAGTTGTTGCAGTATACCAAGGTGTGTGCATTCTTCCAGCAGTCAATGGTATAGCCTCATCCACTGTTTTGATTCCATTCAAAACCCAATAGCTCTGTAGTATAAACCTACCATCTCAGTGTTGCCATTGATCTGGCATGCATCTGTATGCTGCTCAGAATCATTGAAAGGCAGGCAGCATAAAAGTTTAATAAAATTAAATTGTCAGTTAATCCTGCCTACCATATACTGTAGTATCCTCAAGCTTAATGGCATTTTTCTGAGGGGAAGACTTTAAGTTCCTACTCTTTCTGTAATTGCTGTAATGGATCTTGATAAAGTACCTGCCTCCTATCTTTTCAATCACTGGTTGCTTTAAAATATACAAGTTGTGGGTCCAGGTTTTGATTAGGAAATAATTAAATTCGCTCATTCATTCTCTGTCACCTACCAGAGATAAGTAATTATGCTGTATGTTCTATGAATTGTATAGAGAAAATAGACATTTTCCAATATTTCTCATAATGATACCATTAAGAATTCATGATTCTTGCAGAGAACTTGACTAAACACAGAAGAATAATGTATAGAATAATAATGTACGGAGGTCAACACTGTTTGGCTAAATGTGGACAGCCAAACAGTTCTAAATAAGTTACATCAATTTACAAGCAATCCATATTATACTATCCATCAGGGGTAAAATCCAGCAGGTTCTGACAGGTTCTGGAGAACCAGTAGCGGAAATTTTGAGTAGTTCGGAGAACTGGTAACGGAAATTTTGAATAGTTCGGAGAACTGGCAAATGACACCTCTGGCTGGCCCCAGAGTGCGGTGGGAATGGAGATTTTGCAGTATCCTTCCCCTGCCACACCCACCAAGCCACGCCCAGCAAGCCACACCACGCCCACCAAGCCACGCCCACAGAACCGGTAGTAAAAAAAATTGGATTTTACCACTGCTATCCATACTATACTATTCTACAGATTTCAGATAGTATGTATGGGAATTATGTGTGTAGGTCTTTAATTTTAGGACATTTGAAGTGCTTCTTTGTTGCTTCAGTAAGGAGTGGTATTTGGAGGGAAGCTCTTGGAGAATAAATATATATAAAGCCAAGGACTGGAGAGATTTGAGTCCTCACTTGACCACAAGGCTCATTTGGCAATTTGGGGTCTAGTCTTCTCTCATACCTACCTTACAGGCAGGATAAAACTGCAGTAAATAATAAATGCAGTGTTTTCTATCTACTGTTTTTCCTTCCTGATGTTTTTGTTGAAAATATATATTTCCCAAAGCATCTTTGCAATGCATATGTGCAATTAGAAAATCTCCTTGCTAGTCTAGATGTCAAAATAAGGGATAATGCAAGATGAAGTTGTTTGTTTATGCATAACTCTCAATCTGCCTTTCATTATTGTAATCTAATGTTAACTGGAGGAAGCACGGAGATGATTAAATGTGCTCCTGGAATTCTCCCATCTGTGCTAGCTTGCTTCTTGGAATATATGAAAATGAAGATATTATACATTTCAAGATAATGCAGTGAAATTCAGCTGTAAAGTGAATAAAATTACAATTCTAATGTAATTGTGATGCTAATATGCAGTTAGACATAAATGAACTGAAATATGTCTTCCATACCTTCGTGCCCTATCTGAAAATAGATCACAATATTAAAGATATAGGCAATATTACAGTATAGAGGAAAAAGGTATTGTTTTCTTTATATACCACATTAGTTTGGAAATCAATTCTATTACTTCACAGAAAGAAGCACATGCTATACATAATTGGGAGTGGGGAAAATATATGTATGGCAGTAGAGAGGGAACCAGAGAGATACATTTTGCTCACATATCACTTTCCAATATAAAGTATATTGGCAAATGGATGACCAACAAAAACAGTGCCTTATTTTTTATTTTAACTAATGTATAAACCACCAAAACCCAGTGGCTTTAGTAGCTTATGAATATTTTACAATAAAATTCAATTTGAAAAACAGTCTTAGAGTTCTGGAGATCAAGAAGAATAGAAAGCTTAGAATAATGTTTTCTCAGCTGAAGAATTATTTGGATGGCCATTCCCTAAAGCTGATAGCATCAAGTTCTGTCATTCCTTTAGAAAGAATGAATCCTACAGCAAACATATTAAATTCAGCTTTGTGTTGCAACGCATTACAGTGGAAACAAATCCTACCAGAACATGAGTAAAAGTCTTCCCAAATGCAACATTCTTGAAGATATAGCTTCAAGTAACATATCTTTTCTCAAGCCTTGACAACTTAAAGAAGAGATGACCAACTGTAAATATATGGCTTAGTTCTGGTCTCAGGAAAAGTTCTCTTCTCTTCTCTTCTCTTCTCTTCTCTTCTCTTCTCTTCTCTTCTCTTCTCTTCTCTTCTCTTCTCTTCTCTTCTCTTCTCTTCTCTTCTCTTCTCTTCTC
>QLTV01001997.1:1161770-1224622 GCA_003457575.1 Thermophis baileyi
AATAAAATAAAATAATAAAATAAAATAAAATAAAATAATAAATAAAATAAAATAATAAAATAATAAAATAAAATAAAATAAATAACCTAGCTTTTCTAATTCCATTAGCTCAAGAGTATATAATATCTCTATTTATATCCTTGATGAAAAACTTTATTGACTAGTAAAATAATTACTGGATGTTTTAAACATCTCCTTTAATTGTGAGTAAGCTGTGGAACAAAGATTAGATAAATGCTATAGATGGATTTCTGCAAAATGAAATGCTAAAACTATGTATTCAATATGAATTATCCACAGAATTGGAACTAAAAATTAAAGCTACATCCTGAAGAGACATTCTGGATTAAATGAAAGTGTTACATTAAATAGTAATTTTTGAAAAATCACATTATCTTTTTTTAGAGAGACCCCTACTTCCAGGGGCAGAAGAATAAACAGAATGAGATATTTTAATGTTTAAATGCTATGTCCTTTGCTTTATATTTTTCTATAATATGTTATACTAATGGACTCTGTTACAACTACTGTATATAAAAGAAATAGGGCAATAATAACAATAATGTCATGAATGTTCTTCTAGTAGTGATAATATCTGCTACTAGATATTTCTTCCTGCCCCATTTCCTGTTCTTAGCCAGTAGTGTATCCAGGAGAGGGCTCATCTTCTTAACTCACAGTGTTTGACCAGGGTCATTGTCAAAAGCTTTTTCAAAGTCCAACTGCACAATGTGAACTGGATTACCTGTATGTACATGCCTGTTCACATTCACTGGTAATGCCCATTCTCTCTCCCTTTCCAGACATGATAGAAAGGGGTGGAAAATATATGACCTGCTGCTGTGTTGCTGAACGTGCTACTAATATCCCCTTTCTCGCAACAATGGGAGCAGGGGATCCAGAGTGGCAAGGCAGCATAGGAGGAGAGGGTCTATTCTAGAGAATGGGAAGATGGAGTAGATTAAACATTGGCAAGCATGAACTGGAGGACATTAAAGAACCTAATAATGGAAGGCATGATGAAAGACAAAAGGACAGCAAGGAGTAATTTTTTAAATCACCAAGTGTATCTCCAACTAAAAAACTACTAATGACTAAGTCATTAGATCCGAAGAGAGTAGTAAACAATTTTCTAGTCTTCTATTCTATTAATGCCAATTCAAGTCACAATCCAAACATATGTTTGTGGCAAGAGCATCAGTTAGGGTTCTTCAGTGGGGCCACAAGTCTCTTAGTGTGAAGCATAGCTACCTCTTCTTTAAAAAAACAATTGTTGCTACACCAACATTCTACACAATTTCCTTTCAATAACCATGTTGCTGGTGGTGCACTATTTCCATCACTATGTTGGATATGTGCTCTTTTCAGCTCTAGAGATCGATGAAGGCTGCAGCCTGTTATTCAACTGCAACTGCTTGTGTGTGTGTCTGTGTGTGCGTGTGCGTGTGTGTCTATCTCTATCTCTGTCTCTGTCTCTGTCTCTGTCTCTGTCTCTGTCTCTGTCTCTGTCTCTCTCTCTCTCTATCTATCTCTATCTCTATCTCTATCTCTATCTCTATCTCTATCTCTATCTTTCTCATCTATCTATCATCTATCTATCTATCTATCTATCTATCTATCTATCTATCTATCTATCTATCTATCTATATCTATCTATCTATCTATCTATCATCTATCATCTATCATCTTATTGGGCCAGCAGTGTGATGACTTAATTATACATATGAGACAATTGTAAGAGATTGTGCACTCACCACAGCTTCTTTTCAAAAATCTAAACATGCAGAATAAGCAAGTAATAGATGCCTCTTCCTAGCACATTTACATATGGCTGCGATCTTGTTCTCAGTGTGAGAAAAACCTGTGCCAAAGGAAGAAGTTGGATAAAAAAGTTGTGAATGTCCATGTTCACAAATAATAACAAACTGAAGAGAGTATAGCTCCATTCAGATGCTACACAGAAGTTTACACTCAACCACACAAGAACAATGGCAAGTTGAGTGGAGAGATTGACAGAGCAATTCTGTGGCTTCAGTGAGGATAATGTGAGTTTGATTCAGAAGTGGGTTTCAGCAGGTTCTGACCAGTTCTGGAGAACCAGTAGCGGAAATTTTGAGTAGTTCGGAGAACCAGTAAATACCACCTCTGACTGGCCCCACCCCCATCTATTCTCTGCCTCCTGAGTCCCAGCTGATCGGGAGGAAATGGAGATTTTGCAGTAACCTTCCCCTGGAGTGGGGTGGGAATGGAGATTTTACAGTATCCTTCCCCTGCCACGCCCACAAAGCCACGCCCACAAAACCTTGCCACGCCCACAAAACCACGCCCACCAAGCCATGCTCACAGAACTGGTAGTAAAAAAATTTGAATCCCACCACTGGTTTGATTGATACATGGGAACAATATCATTGAAGCCGTTTTTCATGCTATGCCCTACCATGTAATTTTCAGGTGTGTGTACTTTTCACCATCTTCTGATATGATCTTTTCCACACTGGAACAGTGTGAACAGAAGATATAAGCACACTTTGTAAGAACTTGCATTTGATGCTAATCAATAAGCAAAATATAGTTTCTACCACATCCTAAGACAAGTATTAGAATTTTTACATTTATGAATACAAAAAACAGAAAAGATTTTGACAAAATTATGTAGCAGTAGAAAAGGACACAGCCTTCTGTTATATAATCCCAACGTTGATTATAATGATTCTGCAAGATGCTATTATGGCTTTGATAGGCTGCAGCAATTTAGTGGTAGATTTTTCAATCAACAGTTTCCCTGAGGACTTAGTAATGGAAATGATTTTTTCCCCAATGCTTGCCCCTGGTCATCTGGACTATTTTCACAGCAAGAGCAGTAAAACCTGTGCTAATTGCTCAAGAAAATAGCCATTTTACACCATGCAAAGTAGAAAATAAAAGCATGACTGCAGGGACAAAGAAAAATGAAATGTCAGGCTTATATACCTTCACAAAAGCAAATAAGGAAAATGTCCGTTCCTAAGGAACGAGCCATATATTAGACAAATTTAATCATGATTTTCAGATTTGAGATGTGGATTGAGTTGTAGAGAAGACAACATAAAAAAAAGTTATGTTTCACTTGATTGGATAACAGTGCCATAAATTACCCCACTTTTCTCTTCTCTTTCCATCCTCTTCATTGGCAGCTGCTTTAGTAATTTAATTTCATAAATTGGATGCACACATTTATTCTGGCCTTGTCTTGGCAATGCTAATATTCCACTTTAATATTCTTTCTTGGCTGTACTTTTGTACAAGTCACCAAATTGCATTTTCAATAGGATGTGAGATTATCAAATGGGTGGATACAGCTGCAATTTTTCTTCCTTTGGTTCTAGTTCCTTTTTTCTTTTTGATCTGCCACTAGTTATGAAATCTCATGTCCAAAAGCTTTTTGGCCCAAAGCATTTAAATTTGCACAATCTGGTTTCTGCACACTTTTATTAATCAACCACTTCGTTATATGAATATTTCACAGATGTATCATGTGGAATGCATTCAAGGATATCCTTGTGATTACAGAACTCACTGGCAGGCAAAAAAGAAACAAAACTCCCTTTTTTGATGGTTAAAAAATGAAAACATTTGTGATCTGATTACTAACTTTTTGAGATTGCTGATTTAAAGATTTGCCATGCTCTTCGGGGAAATTTAAGGAAATATATATAATCTTGTCTTGAAATTGATCTTTGTGTGAAATCTGAACTTCACTGTGTTGTTTCAGTTGTTTGAGATACTGTATAGGGCAGATCTACAGTGTGTATTCTTATTGAATTTTTGGCCCATGGAAAAAACTGATGGAGTAGGAAGGTGGTTTTAACTTTGTTGCACAGATATGGAACTAAGGAAACTCAATATGCCTTTAGTACAGTCACTTTCAGCTAGTTCTATTTCATGGGGTTGTGATAAGAATAAAATCGAGATCCCCAAGTTACTGTGCTGTCCCGCTCTCTCACACACACACGTAACTGTGATTTAGTGGGTTTATTAATATTCCCCCCGCAACTCCCTACACCAAAAACCCAGAACTGTCCCAATTAAGTCCAGTCACAAGCAGACCAATACTAGTCCACAGAGGAATGGCCAACGAGTCCACAAGGCACTTAAAATTTCCCAATCAAAGTAAACCCATGAAGCAAAACTAAATCCACAATGCAAGAGGGTTCACGAGGCAAGAAAAGTCCAGAATTCACAAGGCACAATCCAAGTCAAGGCATGATGTCAATCCAAAGCAAGGCAAGAATCACAACAACCAGAAAAAACACAGCTAGGAAGCCCCAAAGGTGCTTTTTCAAGAGGCAATTGGATTTTCATTTTTCTTTGAAGACATTTCACTTTTCATCCAAGAAGTTTCTTCAGCTCTGACTGGATGATAGGCAATGGAAGGATTTATATTCCTTGTAGACAGCTGGTCATTTGCATTCCTTTAGAGAGTCATTGAGGGCACTTGGATGTTTCTCTGTGTCCTCACTTGGAAATTTCTTTGTGTCCTCAGAGTCACCTGACTGGTGCAAATGGGTGTGGAGCCTTCTTGGAACTGCTGAAAGGACTGTGTTGTAGACAGGAGATAGATGATGTCGTATCCCTCCCCTTCTGTTGAGAGAGGGCTGTTCAATTTTGACATAGATGGCCTCTTTTACCCCTCTTTCAAACCAATGGTCCTCTCTGTTCAAAATGTGGACAGAATGCAGAAAATGAATCTTTAGGCATGTTGTATTTCATGGTCTTATATGCTGTAAGAAGTTTGTCAACCAGCTGAATATAGTCTGGTGCTCTGTAGTTGCTAAGAAAATTCTCAACGACATCCTTGAATCTTTCCAGGTGATTTTCGTTGTTTGAACCCTTGTCATTGATGATGTATCTGATCTGGTCAACAAAAATACTTTTCTTAATCTTGGCATCAGTTATTGAAAGCCTTCAATTCCCTTGTTCATCATTTTCATAACATTTTTCATCAGTCCAAGTTTTATGTGAAGCAGAAGCAAAAATATCTTTGTTGGGTCAACAAATAGTTCATGTGGCATGTTTTTCTGCCCTGAAACCAAATTCTTCAGAGTGAGTTTCTTTTTAATGTAATGTGTCTCTCTTGCATGGCTGTCCCATTTGCATATGTAACAACAATACTTGGTATATCAGAGCTGCATTCTAAGCAGCAGAACCACTACTTTTAGAACTCCATGGATATTTCATTTGTACTTGGTGTACTGGATGTGCTTCAACAACAGTTCCATGTTTTTGTAAGTTTCTTTCATGTGTGCAGCATTGCTAACAGATATTAAAAAGTTACAGTTGCCATTGTGAAAAAACGAAAGATTTCTATAAAACGGTATGTCATAGGTTACATTATAGGTTATTTTTGTGATTAGAAGCCAAAAAACCTATAAGATACACCCAAAACACCCAGGAAGCAAAATCTTTGTTTTCTAGTGTTAGCTGCCTTGAAGAAGGATGAAATTCAGTTAATCAAATAGTATGCTGCCCTTGATAGCCCCTTGTTTTGAGATATACTTGCAGTAAGAGATAATAGTAAAACAATTTAGAAACTTCTGCTATACTTCTGCGCTCATGGGACAGCTCATTCTTTTACAAATTGTAGCTTTAAGCCAGGAACGTTCAGCTTTCAAAGGCTGACGGATGCACTAGCTTTTCAGCAGCATATTGGGGCTCATAATGCAAAACCTAATGGCCACATAAAAGAAAGTTAAGGGATGCCTGAGATGAAAGAAAAGAGAAGATAGGAGGTTGAGAAGAAGCCAAGAAAAGAAGCAAGCAGATAACTAGGCATACAATCCTCTTGAAACCATTGCCACTCTGTAGTTATCATATACTAGTAGCTGGATACCCGTGCTTCGCTACGAAACTATGTGATCGGGCTTGATAAATTGACAGTTAAAGCTTGAAAATGTTCCAACTCTGTTCCAACTGCCAGTTGCCTTATATTTTCCTTCCTTCCTACATTCCTTCATTCCTTCCTTCCTTCCTTCCTTCCTTTCTTCCTTTCTTCCGCCCTTCTCTCCCTCAGCCTTGCCCCACAGAAACGTCTCCTCTCCTATCCCCTTCTCTCCCTCAGGCTTTCTAGCCCCTTCTCTCCCTCAGGCTTGCTCCACAGAAGCCTCTCCTATGCTATCCCGTTCTCTCCAGAGTTATTTTCAAGTGGGGAGGGGAAGTAGAACGTCTAACTAATTAGCATCAGAGCGCGTTAATAATAATATAAAAATACTAATGATCTGATGGTCGTTTTGAAAAATCCTTTCTTAGCGAGCACCTAGAAGCCAAGAGGAACATACATGCCAAATTTCAAGTTTGTAGGCTTTATGGTTCTGGAGATTTCGTGATGATGCCTGAGTGGTATTTGGCTTTTATATATATATAGATTAATGTGTAGAAGTTTGGTTAATACATAAAGATATTGGGGACCACAACTGATCCCTGGAGGGACCTGTATGTGACTCAGGAGCCATCTATGCTAGTGGTTTAGAGCCAATTTATTCTAATCAAATGAATAACACCATGGTGAAGGAGTACCCTGTTCTAAAAACCAAAAACATCAGAAAATCAAGATAAAAGCACGTATCCCAAGCATGTCTGTCTTTTCCATATAACTCCTAGTTTGTGTTATGAAGGTTACACTATATTGACTTGTAAGATTAGAGTTCCTGTCTTACATAAAACTGTGAGCATGCTTGGGATAAAACTGGACTTTGGATATGCTTATGGCACACAAATTAAAATGTGTCCATACTGAGACATTATGCCCTTACAATTAGTAGAGAATGCAACACGTGACATGGGAACAGGCAGGTAACTTAGTATACAGTATTTCTTAATCTTATTTAACAAATTTATATAGAAAAATTAATTGGCTGATGGGTGGTAATGATCAAAATTTGGAGGCCCATTTATTGATAAGCAGTATGGAAAGCTGCCATTGGAATGTAGGATGAATATAAAGAGCATGCATAGCATAGACAGAAAGTTATGTGAATAGGTATAGGGTGTGCTATTGATATAAACTATGTCTAATTACATTTTTAAATCTGATTTTAATTTATTTGATTTAGTTCTACTCACACTTTTTCTGCATGTTGCATAATATAGAAAAGGGAAAAAGCATGATGTGTATGTATGGTATGTAGGTTGTAGCATAGTTAGATATATCTAGAAAAAACTTTCATCCAAAGTTTCATCCATTACACGGACTTGAGAATTTGCCCCAAGAATAATTTTTGCTTAGAGTAGTTCAGCAGTATGAACTGTGGTACTTGAAGTGGAAAGTTTCTGATTCTCTTACTCTGCTGTAGCTACAGACAATCCATTCAGGCAAATGAAGCAGACAAACAAATCCATCTGCATAGATTTAAGGGCAGATGGAACTTGATTACTTGTAGAATTTGACCTAAAAAACTAATGCAAGTTCTCTGGAAGTATAATTTATGGAACAGTGGAAACCAGCTAATGTTTCTCTCCCATTAAAACAAAACTTGGTACCTGTCTGTCTTTATTTATTCATAAATTTGAAAATTAAATGAAAAATACACAAACGGTATGGCATTCCCGATTAGAAAACCCATAAGAAGGAAGGATGGACAGTGGAAGCTGTTAATGCCCTTATAGTTAATGCAGAAAACAGCTTAAGCAAAAGTACAACTGTCAGCCTTGCTGGGTTCCTATGGTAGGACAAAATGTGGATGAAGCTTTCCAGTACATGTCATAACCTAGCTTGAACTGAAATTTCTTAATAACATCAGAAGTTGATTGGATTACTATAACTGTTTGCCTCTGACAATTAGGGCTGGTAGCCCTCCTTATATTTTTTTAGGTTTATTTCCAGTGTCTCTTCTTGAATTGTTCTTGGCTTTAGGGAAAACTTGCTTTGCATTTCCCACAATCAGTCTGCAGTTACAGTGGCCTGTTTACATTCTTTGCATTTCTACCCCCAGAAACTTTTGCTTTTAACATAACTATGGACATTTTCCACTAAAGTTAAGTGACAATGATTCTTTTTAAAAGAACTTTTATTTTTCTTAGAAAATAAAGCAAACCACAGACACAGAATGAAGGATATATTAGATAATAATTTAATATAAAGTGATAATTATTTTAATGGCTTGTAGTGGTTTAATGATTTTGCAAGAATTCCTCATATAATTTCACACTTTATAAGAAATATTTTAATAAACTGCTTTTTATATTGTGACCCAGGTAAAAAAGGGGTGGGGCTTTAGTCACATGGTTGTGGTCACCACTCTGTCTTTATGGACCCTTCTATAGACACCCCTGACACCGTTTTCTGTGTTCTTTTCGTTTAACGTTCTGCATATTGTAAGGAATAGTTTTTATTCTTGCTCCAAATAAACATTTCTTTGCTGTACTGGCATTCTTTCTGGTTGTGTTTTGGTGGGTTTGGAGGAAAATTCTCCAGCAATATTATCTTTCTGGTGAATATTCTGATATTTTCATCCCACACAAATGTATTTTTGGAATTGTCATGGAGCAGAAACAATGGAATTCATATGCAGCTGTGGAGAAGAACTAGAATTATATTTGTGGGGCTCCTGAGAAGCTCCCCTTACAACAGTCTAGTGCCTGCTCTAATAAACCTGCCATTTAGTTATGGGCAGAGCAAACAGCTTCAGAAGTTCATTGATGCAGTGGAGATTATTGGCTACGAGATGATGAGAAAGCAATTCTCTGCAGGCTTTGGGACAAGGCCAAACTTCAAACAACTCCTTTTTAATGTGAGCAAAGAAGAAGGAATTTATTTGCAATAGTACTAAAGGCAGGCATTCCCTCATGGCAAGATAGGCTCATAACTCATTTTTGGTGAGCCTGTGATAGTGCTCCATGCAAATTTTCCTGTTTTCTAGAACTGGGGAGATTAAAAATGTAGAACATGTTTCTAAAGTACAGTAACTGTATACAAATATTCAGTAATTGAGCTGAAATAAAAATTAACTCTCAGATTAAGAGTCATCTTAAATGGTTCTAAGAATGCAAGCTAAAGAGATGAGAAGGGTGAGATGTTTATGAATATTCCTGATCTGATGAGATGTATGTTTATCTTGTCAGCTCGGTTCATCTCAGTACAACAACTTCAAGATAATCACTGCCTCTCTTGGAACTCATTTGTAATTTGAGATTTGAATTTACATCACAGTATTTTTTTTGGAGCAGTTGCCCACTTGCCTGATTGCATTCAAATGATCTCTAATACAAATTATACTTTCAGATTTTCTTTAAACCTTGCAGTTCTACGGGATTTCATGGTTACCACATACTTCTGTTTACTCTTTAATACAGTATTTCCTCATAATTATAGAAGGTTTAAAAGTATTAAGCGCTGCCTCATTAGCACCTCATTAACCCTTAGAGTAATAATCCCAATGGAAATATTTTCATTTTTACTCCTAGGCTCTTTTGTAATGCCACTGTATACTGTACAGGCATTCAGAAATAAGTAGTCAGGAGAGTCCAGAAACTATGGTTAAGGAAGTCAAGATGAGAAGCTCCAATGTGGAGCTGTGATCACCCAGCAGACATCCTGCAGACACTAAGACACTACTACAATAAGTAGTATTGTCTTTACATTACTTATTTAATTCCAAATCATCACAGTCTCGTAAGCTAAGAAGCTTGAGGTGTGCTTCACAGGTGACATGAACGCAATACCACTTCTGAAGCACAGAGACAGCTAAAACATCTGTAAGATTTGGCATGACTACTTCAAAGGCTACTTCAAAGGCTTTCCCAGGTCATCTGTGCCTTCATACCAATTATGTTTGTTGGTAGGCCCAGCAGAATTTTTGTTTGAGCATTTCAACCCCCACCCCAAATCCTTTATTAAGGTAATGACCAGATGTAGGTACAGTTCAGCAATTCAGGACATCTTACATAGACAACGGGGGGGGGGGGGGAAAGAGGGGGTTTTTTACTGGTTTTATCTGGTTCTTTAGAACCGTTAGTAACTCAGCAATGATGTCACAGAGCCGGTTCTGTCGGTGTCTCCGTGGATGCCGCCATCTTGGATTTTGCTTCTGCACATGCGCAGAAGCTAATTTTTGCTTCTGCGCATGCACAGAAGCTATTTTTTGATTGCTGCAGGCACATGCATGCGCATGCCCAGTGCGACCCTGAGCAAACCGGCAGCAAAAGGATCCAGAACCCACCGCTGGGGGTGGGACAGTCCTCAAAACAGCTGCACCAAGATTTCTGAAGATTGTAGTAGCCTTCATAGTTTGTGAAAGTACGCTGCTTTGCACAGCTCAAGCCTCCAGCTTTTCTGAGATCCATATGTGATCTGAAAAGGATTCATTTAGTTGATTCTTAATTTAGAATAGAATAGAATAGAATTTTTTATTGGCCAAGTGTGATTGGACACACAAGGAATTTGTCTTGGTGCATATGCTCTCAGTGTACATAAAAGAAAAGAAAAGTTCGTCAAGAATCACAAGGTACAACACTTAATGATAGTCCAGGTACAAATAAGCAATCAAATCATAGTAGGAATTTATTATAGAAGAAGAAATGTCTGGATTTTATTTATTTATTTAAAAAGCTAACATGGATGCCCATCTTGTGAAATACTACTCTAGGTGACACAAAATAAAAAAAAGAGTAAAACCAAAAATCTGCACCTTAACCAACAAATGATACAATTCCTGGGCTACAATCTTGTCCTATTGCAGGATGTGGGGAATTTTTTTTTACCATAGATGCATTCACAGAATAAAAGTTTTTATCCTGATGGAAATCCATGTTGACCTACTTCATTCAGAAATTACTCAGAAGTGTGAATAAGATATGGGGTGTTAAGTGAAATGGAGTGAGGAAGATGATGAAACTATGGATGCAAATTTGGGCTATAAACTTAAGATTGGCTTTTGAGGGATATTGTGGTTTATCTGAAAATATTCCTTAACTTTAGATGTTCGCCATTATTAATAGCACTAAGTGATTCCGTATGGATTAGATGACATGAAAATTAGACACATGGCTAGTTTGAAAATTTTATTTGGTTTCTGTGCTCATGGCATGGTCCAAATCTGTGTTTCTATGCTTAATAGTTAGACATTGCTATGTTCACACATTATTCTGAATATATATTAACATATGTTTACAGTGAAGAGACATTCACTTAAGGAGCTGTAAAATTATTCTCTGCTCACTTATGGAGCTAAAGTATGATGGAAGTATGCATGCCCCATCCTCAGCTGTCTGATATATATTCATGTTGGTGTGAAGGTGTGAAGCTGTATAAGATGAAAGATGTTCATGGGTGCTATGAAACCGTACAAGAGAACTAGATGAATGCAGTGATCATCCTCTCTAGGATTGGAAACAAAATTGCAGATAGAATGTTGAATTTCATTACCTGGGCTTATTTACTATCTTTGAGTAAGTACTCCAGAATAGACTTTGTGATGGAAAGATTTCCATTGTTATGTAGTCGTAGTTAAAATAAAACTTGATTACAGTACATGTGTCAACTCGCGAAGCATTCCTGACCTGCTCTCGAGTTGCCATAGGCAGGGGGATGGGGAACCAAACCTCGCAGCTGCATTGAGGAACTTGCATTTCAGTCAAAACAAAGCACATTCCAGCCAGCAACGTCAAGGTCATCTCCACGGAGATCCACAGTGGCCGGCCGGAGGGAGTGACTTCTACAACCCGCAAAATTGCTTCATTGGGGAATGTGACTGATGACACACCTTGGGGGGAGGGGAAAACAGGGTCAGAGTCAAGGCGCGAATTAAGTGAGGTCAGAGTTGGCTTCACTTAGTCCGTGCTGACATGAAGCTCCTAATAAATAACTGGATTTCTTTTGAAGCTTGGCTTGAGGCTCATGATTTAATTAGGGCATTGGTCGGAACCCTGACAATGTTTGTAAGTAGCACAGGTATGCTAATAATACCTGAGATGGAATGCACAAAACAAGTGTTGTTAGATCCTCACTGTTAGTTATTTAAAAATCATGCTTTTTAAACATTTGTGAAAAGTAGGTAATAGTGCCATCTATGTATGTGCCCATTAACTAGATTTCTGAACAGAAGTGGATACTTTCAACATGAAGTAAAATTTATAATCACTTTCTATTGATTGCATTTCTTCTGAACAAATTGTATTCTGTTGTACTACAATCATGGGACTTATCTTAGTAAGTCTTGGTTAAACCTGTTAAATCATATTTTCCTTCCTGTACTAAGAGTTCAAACACATTTTATTTATTTCCCCTTGGTGTACAGACAACAAAGGCCATGAAATGTATGACTCAATGCTCACAATTTATTTGTAAACGATACAAGTATTTAGTCCAAAGGCCAATTAATGAAACTTCTCTCATATATCATTTATCTAGTCAGTCATTGACTTTTTATGTTCTTTGATGAGATAACATAAGCTCCAAGGTTTTAAGGTTTCTTCCTGAAATTCTAAATATATGATTATGTGGCAACTGTTGTTCTTGGTAGTAGCATTTGTTACTATCTGAGGAAGGAATCATTCATTGCAGTTGTTCTTGCTATCCAGCCTATTGGAAAAAGAGGCACAATTTTTTGAAATAACTGTTTTGTATTATATTCAAACTTGATACACAGCTGTAATTGAAATTATTTAGTAATGGCTTCTTAGCTTTTCTGTAATAAACTATTTATCTCAAGTTTTGGTATTACTGTAAGCCTATATAATTGGTTCCTGTCTGAACTACCAGAGAGAAGCCTGACAGATACTATGCTTTATGAACTGATGGGTTTTGCCAGTGCATATTTATTTTCAATTATTTGTAGCAATGAGTTATCAACTTAGCACAACTGTATTTTTATGCCCTTTAGAGAGGAAGTCAAGAATTTCATTGCTGCAAATATATGCCAGATTGTTGAGGGCCTTTAAAGTGTAAATTTCTATCTGGCCATGTCCACTTTCATCTTCTACTACCATGAAAACACGACCCACCCCAATAATAAGCCCAACCCTAATTTTTTTGGTGTGGGCCTAATATTACCCCTACCCCAAAAATAAGCCCGGGGGGATGGGCATGGCCAGCATGAGTGGTGCCACAAGGGTGCGGGGGGACGGGGACTGTCCGGCTGCAGCTGCAGCCCGCTGGCCCCTTGGGGCAGCGCAAATACCGCTTTTGCCCTTCTCTTTCTGGGTGCAGTGCTTCTCCTTGTTGGGCCTCTTCCCCAAAGCCAGCAGCTCTGCAGCCAGCTGCTTTGCTTTTTCCCTCTTTTTGGGAGGCTTGCAGGAGGCTTTTTGGAGAATGGGAGGAAAATGGGGAGGGGGGGTTTTCCTGCCTGTCATCCATTTCTCAAGCTCAGCACAGACTGAGGGAAGGATGACAGGCAGGAAAATCCCTTTCCGGAGGAAAATAGGGGGGGGGAATTTTCCTGCCTGTCATCCATTCCTCAAGCTCAGCACAGACTGAGGGAAGGATGGCAGGCAGGAAAATCCCCATCCCCATTTTCCTCCCGTTCGCCAAAAAGCCTCCATTCCAAACGCTGAAGGTTCAGAATGGAGACTTTTTGGCGAACAGGAGGAAAATGGGGAGGGGAATTTTCCTGCCTGTCATCCATTCCTCAAGCTCAGCACAGACTGAGGGAAGGATGGCATGCAGGAAAATCCCTTCCCATTTTCCTCCCGTTCGCCAAAAAGCTTCCATTCCGAACGCTGAAGGTTCGGAATGGAGGCGATGGTGCAGCCACGGCGCGTCCAGCTCACCGAGTCTGGCCTGCTGCACCTCAAAAAAAGTAAGACCGCCTCAAAAATAAGCCCAAGTGCTTATTTTCAAGTCTAAAAGAAAATAAGACTCGGTCTTATTTTCTGAGAAACACGGTAGTAAAGAGCCAGTCTTTCTCCTTATTTCTCTTGGACTTTCAGATTAGCTAAATGCAAGCTCTTAAAGAAAAAGCTATTATGGATATATAGGCATCTGTTGAAAGGGAGAGAGTAAATGATAAAATTATTTGTATTGTATTATTACGACACAAACTACATGACTTATGCATCCGATGTCAGGACACCAGTAGGAAAAAGCTAGAGTTTATGCCATAGTATTGCATCATGTTTCATCATACTTTTCCTTATGGGTGATACTGAGCACCATTGTATTTGGATCTCTCCACCAAACCCCACAGGCAAGTTCATATTAGCAAACTTTGTTTACTTGCTCAGTGGTTTACTCTGGAACCTGGTTGTCTTAAATTTGTCTCACAGTCTCTGCTTACTGTTTACTAGTAACAAATCATTCCTCTATGGTGGACAATCAGCAGCCGTTGGCTGAGTAGTTTAATACTGACTTAAACTTCTGTCACATTTCTAAAAGTATCAGAATCTCATTTGCAGTTATATTTTCTTGGGTAGAAGAGTCCTCAGTTATTATAGTCATGTTACTTGAAGTTTGTAACCATTGTATTTGTCGCCTAAACAGAAAGTCATTGTATTTAGATAACTGTCTTCATGAGAAACCTATATACAGGTCTGGAAGCCATAATACAAACAGAACATGGCAAAACAGACTGGCTCCAAATTGGCAACTGAGTGAAAGAAGTCTGTATACTATCTCCTTATTTATTCATCTAAGTCAAAAATTTGTGGTCTCACTTGGACAGATGGAAAAAAAATGGGCTAACTATAGCTGTGAAGAATTTACCATGAACTTTAGAGAAACAAGTACAATCTGAGGAAGGAAGATTCATAATATTGATCTTTCAGGCTGAATCTGGAAAAATAACAGTTGTTTCCATTTATGCTTCAAATGATAACAAAATAAAGTTCCACAGAAGATCTTTTTCAAGCAATTCTCAAAATAACAGTCCTTGTCAAGTAGAGACCCTGCTAGGCATTGAGGGGGATATTATATAGCAGACTCATACTGATCCCAACATCCCAAGACACGTTTTAGGCATTCTAGTTAGTATAAAATATGGATTTATGTCTTGGAGGTTTTTTGTTTTTGTTTTACTACATAGCAACCTTTTCTCAACAATTATTGGATCAAGTCTAGGGCTTCCTTAAATATTGAAATTTTCAAGAAAAGATTGGACAGCCATTTGTCCTGGGCAATATAAGGTCTCCTGCCTTGGGCAGGTAGTTGGGTTAGAAGACTTCTTATGATTCAATGTTCTATGAAATAGGCAGAATACGATTATTAGTTCCTTCCATTAGAAATGCAAGCCAACCCTCGCAATCAAATCACAAATATGAGAAGTCTTAGTATAGACTGGCATCTTTCCATTAATAAATATTTTTTAAAAGACATTGTGAAGAATCTCTTCCACTAATATGTTTGTTTTCATTTGGGTATCCTGAAAGAGAAATAGATAGCTTTCTATGTAATATTGCCAAGAAAACTAGAATCTAGTCACAAGGACTCGAGAGAATCTTTACATTTTAAATGAAAATGTCAAATTAAAAAAAAAAAACTGTGAAGAGGAAAGGTGCCAAATCAAAGTGATTTATTCTTAAAATCTAATTTGGATAATTAAGATCAATGATGTGCATTTTAGACTTATATCCAGAAATTCTGTGCAATTAGAAGTGATTTATGCATCTTGATTTCATTTCTCTCCTCTTCTGCCCAAAAGGCCTTTCTGTTTTAGAAATCAAAGAATGCCTTAAACCCACATTAAAAAGAAGCATTATTCTATATTATAGTTAGCACATTAAACCAAAATGAAATTAGGACATTTCTGCTTAATTTTGTCAGCTAGAAGTAAGATGGAGCAACCCAATTTAGTCCCAAAGAACACCACTGTATGTTGATTGTAACACATAATCCAGAAACACCATTGCTATAGTATCATACTCTACTCTGTGCTTTAAAGATAGTGTCTGCTCTATGCTTTAAGATAATATAGCACTCATCCTTAAATGAATTCTAAACTTTTCCATTAATTTCTGAGCCCTACCTGTTAATTCCTGTTTATAAAGCCCTGAATGGTCTGGGACAAAAATAACAGAATGGCAGCCACTTCTATAACCTTTTTTTTTTAACCATAGATTCTATTATGAGTTACACCTATAGAAGTTATATGGAGCACTATGGAATCTGGGGAGACAAAATTGGCCTTGGCACTGTAATATTGTTTGTTTATAGCCCACACTTATTATTTTTTATAAATAATTGAAAGCAGTGAACATACTGTATCTAATAGTCTTTTCTCCTCTATTTTCTCCACAACAGGAAATCTGTGAGGTGGGTTGGGCTGATAGAAAGTGATTGGCCCAAAGTCACCCAGCTGGCTTTCATGCCTAAGGCAGGACTAGAATCCAGAGTTTCCTGGTTTCTAGTCCAAAGAACAATGGGGAATAATATTCTGTTGAGATTTTAATGAAGACCAGGATCCACTTTTGTTTTATTAATTTTTAACATCCAGAAATCACCATTTAATTCAATGGCTCCGATTACCACTGTAGTAGTATTAGAAGATATATTTAAAAAAAAAACTTTGTGAATTTCATGAAACTAAGAAAGCTGTGGTAGATATCAACCATCTGCAATGCAGCATTCTTCTCATTTCATATGTAAGGAAGATCAAACTTCCATGCAACTAGAAGTTTTTCAGGTATCTAATATCATTACTTAAGGATGAAGACAGTACATTCCCTACATTTAGAGAACAGGAAGAGTCACACTGTTACAATAAGAGGCTATTATAGGGCATCCATGTCTCTAAGCTACTGTCATTTCTCTTCTCTGGACAAGCAGGCACATTCAAAGATGAATCCTTTACTTCCTTATGTTGATGATTGTAAATAGTTTTTCAATAACCTATACTCCTTTGAATATGAGACAGTTTGATGAAATGTATATAAGATCTTTCCTGGCTTTCCTGGCTAGAATCATTTGATCACTCAATTTCTTTGCTAGCTTAATAAAGAAAAACAGTTTGGAACTCTCATTTGGCTTTGTTGAGAGGTGTTCTACCATACTTTATAACTGTATGTGAGATTGCAACCCCATGGAGATTCTCTAATGTGTGAATTAAAGGCATAATCAGTTTGGCTTGATTTTCAACATCCATTTTTAGATGTTGTTTTATCATCAACATATAATTTTCAATAGCTTCCTATGATGATCCCAATATTTCTTTCAGCAGTGATATCAAGTTCAAAACCATATTTTGGCCTTGTTTATATATGCATACTGTTGTTGAATCTTCTGAGTCAAAAATGGTAACTTAGGAGTATATAATAATGAGATCTACTGAAATTTTCTGGGTCTTCTTGGTTTCTTCTGTCTGAAGCACTTTGGTGTCCTCAGTCAACTTGGAAGTACCATTATTCTGCTATTTTCTTATGTCATTCCCTTTTCAGTAATTCTGGGAATAAAGCAGTTCTTTCTGTTCCCAACAGTTACTTGGTGGCTGTCTCAATCCTGTCTCAACCTCTGCTTTTTGACTCAGCCTGGAAGAATACGGTTGATCTACATGGCTTAGGCCCGTGATGGCGAACCTATGGCACGCGTGCCACAGGTGGCACGCGTGCCACAGGTGGCACGCGGAGGCATATCTGAGGGCACGCGAGGTGTTGCCCTATGTCAGCTCCAGAGCGCATGTGCGTGCTGGCCAGCTGATTTTTGGCCTTCTGGAGGGTGGGGGGGAGGTCGTTTTTGCCTTCCCCGGGCTTCAGGAAAGCCTCTGGAGCCTGTGGATGGCAAAAAATGGACCCAACAGGCCTACCGGAAGTTTGGAAATAAGGAAGACAAAAAAGTTTGGATGGCAGTACTTGGAGACAGCAGACTAGAAGAGAAAGAACTGGAGAAGATAATTGAATACAAAGACCCGCAAATATAAATAGACTGACTGCAAAAAAGAAAGCAAAGGTAGTACCAAAAGTAATAGGCACCCTGGGTGCAATCCAAAAACACTTGGAGAATTACTTGAACACTATTGGAATTGACAAATTCACCATCAATCAATTGCAAAAAGCAGCTTTACTTGGAGCAGCTTATATCCTGTGACAATATCTGTAATATCATCCACATCTGCCAGGTGCTTGGGAAGGACTCGATAGGCAGTCAAAAAATACCAAATCCATTCTGACATCTGGCTGACTGTGCAACATACCATAATAATATTAATATGATTTTTTTTCCCCTTAGGAGACTTTTTCTTTGAGTACTTGGACTTCAGGGACCTCAGCTAGGCTATCCAACTTCTATTGACTTAATTTGTCAGTGCAATGATGCCATATATATCCATGAATCTGAATAAAACACGCATTACAGTAAATTCAGTTCAATGGCTACAATACATATATGCATGGCTTATACAGCTTTCCCCTCATTTTAGCATTTTATAAGAAATAAAAATAGGAATTTTTAATTTTATTTTCTTATTTTATTTCTATTTTTTAAATAGGAAATAAAAGGCCCTATTAAAAAAATTTATAATCCCTAACATAAGCAGCACTGTACCAACTCTAAATTGAAGGTCAGTGGATGAAATAACATATTCAGGAAATTAATGAGCCCTACCTGGGATGCCAAATCAAGGGTCCTTAAGACAACAGCTCTAGCTCTTTGCTACTCAGCAGGCAAATATGCCTGCTCATTCTGGTATAAATCAGCACATGCTGGGAAAGTAGATGTTGCTCTGAATGAAGCTAACAGAATTATTACTGGATGCCTTAACCTACCCCTCTCGATAAGATCTACCACCTAGTTGCCCCGCCTGCTGTTCGCAGAGAAGCAACAGCATACAGAGGGAGACTCAAATCACCAATATCAAGACAACACCCTCTCTATGGCCCACAATCAGATCATCAGAGACTAAAATCCAGGAAAAGCTTCCTCATGTCAACAGAAGATTTTGAAGAGTGAATGTATGGAAAGCTACAAAGAACCAACACTGGATGGAACCAACAGGAGCTGACACCTGGGCCTGACGAAAGCTGGTAAGTATGGGTATGGGTACAACAAGATCCAGAGATACTCTGAACACGGGCTATTCAGTGGCTTCTGTTCTTTGCAATTGTGGTGACAAGCAGACAACAACAGATATGTACACCTGCCCTTTGTGTTCCAATCAGTGCTCACTTGAGGACCTCATGGCAGCATGACAAAATGCAATTAATGTTGCTAGTTTCTGGACAAGATCTGTTTAATTTGTACATATTTTAAGCTTGTATTTTATATTTTAAATTTTATATCATATAGTATGCCTTATTTTAATTGTGATGCTTCTGACATGAACAAATGAAATGAATAGGAAATTATATTGCTATTATTATTAATCAGATCATGTGAAGAGAAAGGGTTGTTTTGTAGGGGTGGAGAAAAATAAGTTTAAAATATATTTATAGTCTCTGTTTTTTTATATTGCCACATGATGCATGACATTTGCAAGCAGTTCATTATTAATATTTATACTTCTAATATTACTATTACTATATTAATTTCATTTGCTATAGTTGTTTTCATTTTGTCCCATGTTGAGGTTTCATGGTGGTACAGTATATATAGGGAAGAGTTCCCTCCTTATTTTATTTCCACAACAACAGTCTTGTAAATTAGCTTTGTCTGCTGGCAAACAACTACATTAAACTCTCCAGTGATTGAGTATGGATTTGAACGTAAGACTTCCTGGTTCAGTATCAAAACATTTCGGTCTTTACCTGGCTGGGATTAGCAGACAATAAAGCTTGCTAAATATGAAGTGAGGAATCGATATGATATGTCCAATTAATAGCTCATAGAAGCAATATTCTGATAAGGTTTATGGAAGGATTTTTCTGGAGATTGGGATTTTCTAGAAGTCAGGGAGAAATGGCCACAAGGATAGCAGGGGGCCCTCTGTAAGGGTTGATGTATCAGGACAAAATGCTGGTGTTGACAATGAAAATGCTGGTGTTGACAGTGTTTGTATGTATAATCCCATTTTCAGGAAAAGAAAGGAAAATTGGAAAAACAGAGAGGAAGGTCTATGAAGTCAGAAGAATACAAAGTCTTCAATTTGAAGAACCAGCTTTTGGCTTCAGAAATGTCAAAAGTCCATCATCTATAGGAACAATGTTTTGTTCAAGATAAAATGTCAATTTGGCATGAATGTCAGCAAGCTATTTTTTGTTGTCCCCCAGTGATATTGGCATGATTGATTGCAATCAAAATGTTTTGAATAAATATATTGCATGTGTAATTGGATTACATGCTGCTTGACTACTAAGAGTCAGTGCATGTGATCCTGCCTTCCAAATACACTGGAGTGTAAAGTCCCAAGTTGTTCATAACAATAGACTTCCTCATGTCTCACAGTGGAAAATGTAGCGTCCCATCTCATTCTGATAAAGTAGGGGTGAGAAATCTGTGACTCGTGGAATGCAATCTGGATTCCCAGGAGAGAGGGAATACATTTTAAAGGAGCAAGAGACAATGAAATTTAGATAGTTTGATTGAGAAGAAGAGAGTTAAGGTAGTTCCTTTTTAGGAGTTCTCAAAATACATCTTTAATGATGCAACTAGTTTGCTTTAGTTTGGCAACATTTCTGTCTGTAGGTGAGGAACAATAAAGGAAGTACCTTAGAAGAACCTCAATATGTTTTTCTTGGTTTTTGGAGTTTGACAGTGACCCTCTAGATGTTGTTGAACTAGAGTTCTAGGTAATTCCACCTAGCCAGTCTGATGCTAAGGGATGATGGAAGTTGTACTTTGGCAACATCTAGAGAGCTAATAAAGAGGACATATTCTGAGGAAATGGACGTATGTCAGATACAAATGAATAAATATCAAGTAAAAAAAAAACTTCTGATAATATTTCTATTTACTATATGGGTATTAGAGAGAAGTATGCATTGTAGTTTGTAATTATGTCAGTGTCATCATTCTCACTGTAAAAGGAATACTTATTCTTCAACACTCATTCAATCTTAAAAGATAGTTCTGAAAAACATTAAAAGGTGAAGGAATGTAAGCACAAATATTCATTTATTAACATATCATCCCATCCTACAGCCCTGGGAAGTGATCAAGTTACAAGAAACTCAATAAGCAGATTGTCATCTCATCTCAATTCATAAATATAAAGCTAGAAAAAGAAATAAAAAGGCCTTCTCCATGAAGCACAAGAGCACCAAAGGCTCGTAAAATAAGGTTGACTTTTGGAAGTTTCCTAAAAGCTGGGTGTGAAGAAGCTAAGAGCATCTCCTTGGAGCAGCATGTTTCACAGAGTTTGGGGTATAATCTAAGAAGCTGCCTCCTGGGCCATGGCTTTTTTATTTGCTGTGGTGGTGGCATCCTAAACAGCCTTATTTTGATGACTTAACAGGACAGTCAAACTCATTTTGGATATGACAGTACTCAAAGTACTATGCCACATAGACCCTTAAAGTAAATGACTAATACTGAATTGGGCACTGAAGCAGTGACAGTAAAATTGATGTTATTGGGCAATGTAGGGATCAATCTACCAGCTGTGGGGCTGCTGTCTATTGTAATAGCTGTAGCTTCTAAGTTGTCTACAAAGTGAGAAGCTGCTTAATTAGCATTAGGTTACATAAAGAACCCTTTATACCTTTCTGTATTCACATGTAGCTTTGAGTATATCTAGGTCAATGCTAGAAAAGAATGTCCGTAACACAAAAAGAAAGCAGAAAGTGAAAAGGTAGATCTATTGGAAACAGTATACAAGAGATTAGAGATCTTGAATTGCTTTCATCTCTGAAAATAAGACATTCCCTTTGAGAAGGCACAGATGTTCAAATAAAAATATAAGCTATACTAGTTGAGAGTTCATCTATAAATGTACATTAACTGTGCATTGGAGAAGAGTTTGCATTTGTATATATTTTACTATACTCTTTGAACAACATTACACTTAAAAAAAGAATTGGCCGGAGCGTAAGTAACAGCATCTAAACTTGTGCACATCTGGCAGTAGCAGACTGTAACTAACACTTCATAATTGGTATTACAAAGCAGGGAGATGTAATGGAAAAGGACAATTGTATTTAGTCCTATGTTTGCTTGTTAATTAGTTTGGCTATGCCTTGTAACCAGTAGTGGGTTCTAAAACCCTTTACTACCGGTTCGTGCGCGCGCTTGTGCGCACGCGCGCATGATGCTTCTGCGCATGCGCAGAAGTGTCCTGGGCGGCTGGGTGGAGCCTCCCACCACTGCCGCTACCAGCTCTAAGAACCAGGCCGAACCGGGAGCAACCCACCGCTGCTTGAAACTCATCCAGTCTAGATCTGTAAATACATTTTTAATGGGACTGTACGGTTATTGAGTTCAAGATCTTTCATATGCAGGTTCTAGGACTATGCAAATCCTATCAACTGAAATATTTTGACATATGAGGGATATGAATGGAACCCCCTTTTTAAAAGTAACTGTCTTCATGCTTTCAACTGCTTCAGTTACACGCTTCTGAATGCATGTACTGTATTTGTACAAATCCCTTCACTTTGCTGAGAAAACTGAAGTTCTGAAGGATTTGCACAGATCTTACAGTTTCACAATGAATGGGCTTTTTGATTAAATTATGGACTGAGAAATGTATTTATTAATTAAAGGGATTTGCTGCCCAACTTGACACTTTTAACCTTGTAAGACTAATGGGTGGCTTACAAGGTTAAAAGCAGTAAAACTATATAAATATATATATAAAGAAATAAATGTTCTCTTAGGAATATATCATACTCTTCTGTTTACAACAGCAAAACACCATCCTATTAATCTGGAACATTATTTTCAACTCCTGACTGAAAAAACAAGACAAACTGAGATTTTTTTCCTGAAAGTTTGCATTTTGTGCATTTTTTCTTAGCTAATCTTTTTGATATATAATTTGCCTGGCTTTTCTTTTGCTTAAATCAAACAATTCAATCTGTACAATTATTACCTGGGAAGAAAAGAATATACTTAACTTTTAAAATAACCTTTCTCACTGGTAGGAGAATAGGAACAAGAGCTGTCAACATTCAGCCATGCAGCCTCACCTTTAACCGGCACAATGGCAGAGAGATAAAGTGACAATTGTTCACCTTTCCCCTTATTTAAATTATTTAGATGTTTATACATTTCTATTGTCTCTCTAATAATTATAAAGAAATCATGCCAGGGTACTGACATTTCTCAGGTCTATTATGTGATTTGATCATTGTGATTGGTGTTCAGCCAATTCTGACAGCCCTCGGTTCCATAGAATGTAGAATTAAGGAGGGTGAAAAGATTATCAGGCTTAAAAACACAAGACAGTCAATTATCTACTGTCATCTACACGGTAGTTAGCAACTACATGCTAGTTAGCATGTCACTCCATTAAACATAGGCAGGGTATATTGGAAGCCTAATTCCAACAGCAATGACTTTTCAGCACCTCATGGTCAATTGACCAGAAGGGAACAGTAAAGAGAGAAGATGGACAGTTACATAGTCTGTATCCTCATTTTGTTTGTCACCATTCCATGCTGTTTGTCAAAGAGATTGCTAGTCTGAGATAACTTCCTTCTTCCTTGGCACACATGCACAGACTTATGCTCTCTGACTCTCATCCTGGTAGGATGTCCTCAGTTATTTGCAAATAGGTATGTATGTATGTATGTTTGTATGCATGTATGTACTGTGTTTCCCCGAAAATAAGACCCTGTCTTATATTTTTTTGAACCCTGAAATAAGCGCTTGGCCTTATTGCCATGCACTCAAAAGCCCGATTGGGCTTATTATCAGGGGATGTCTTATTTTGGGGGAAACAGGGTATGTATGTATGTATGTATGTATGTATGTATGTATGTATGTATAGATAGATAGATAGATAGATAGATAGATAGATAGTATGTATGTATGTATGTATGTATATTTGCCTATTCCTACATTGTATTTTTGTTAATAAATCTCTTCTTTTCTTTTCTTATCTCTGTTATTGTTATAAAACCTTCTTCACTAAACATTGATCAGCTCAAATTCATGCTGTCAAGAACATCCTGTAACTCACACACAGAATGCTTCAACTTTCCACAGCTGCCAAGTTCATTATCAGGTTTGCTCTAAAGAGAGTTGCCTGTTAGTGCAGATTCATTGTCTCACACAATACCCAGAAATCATTTCACTATTGAATAGCAGGCATGAAAGTTTACATTCTACGTCCATGTGAACAGTTTTAGTGGCCATTATTTGCAAAAGCCAATTCCTCCACATTATGGAGGGATAGCAATAGGGCTAGGCAGAAACATTTTCCTGTACTTTTCCTCTATCAGTTCTTACTGAGATTGATAAAGAAAATTTGCTTTGGAGAAAATTCTCATGGGTGGATGATGGTAGTTGTGCCCTTATTTAGTTACAAGGTGGCCAAATGCTGTGTTTGAGTGAATGTCTGTCTTCTTCTGTAAAATCATTTCCCAACCATCTGCAGGCTTGTTGGTATCCTAAGCGTCAACTAAATCCCAAGGGCTTTTTCGGTAGCTGCCAATTTATCATTAGCAATACCATTAGTATTACCTTTACTTGAGAAATTGTTTGGGATTTTTACCTCATCTGATGGTGAAATTCAGAGCAATTATTTACCCAATTTCCTTGCCTTCAAATTGAGCAGAGAATTTTCAAAAGGGCCTATATGTCAGCACAAGAAAGCAACGTCTCGTGTTTACTACACCTCATCATTCTCTGCTAAAAGACAAATTCAATGGATATGTTCTCCTGAAAATCCCCGCAAAGGTGGAAAATTGCATTACAAAATAGCGTATGGGATTTGTCAAAGAGTTTGTTTTAATTTTTTTCTTAGTACTTGCATTTGCTTTAATTTTCAGTAAAAATGATTCTGAGATGCCAATTATGATACATGAGAAGCAAAGAAGCAAAGAAAATGCCACTGTGCCAGCTAAAGGTGAGGCTTTAGCAGAAGGATGACAGTTTTCATTCCTGGCTTTTTATTGAAGAAAAATATTATTAAAATGAAAAGAAAACTATTTTTTTCTATATCGGTTTTGTGTAGCAACCTTATTTTGCAGGAAAAGATGCAAGGAGAGAAAGCAAAAATAGCTTTCTTTCCATCTGTATCAAATAACATAGAGGGTGAAGCTCAAGTAAGAAAAAATAGCAGGCACCTTTCAAGAGAGAAGTGCCTGAATGGTGAAATATTGCTGTGGCAACAAAGTTTCAGTTCTCTGAAATAATTTGGGTGGCAAGTTGTGTAGAATTTCTCTGAACCAGTTTCTTCTGATCACAGAAAGCAATATTTCAAAAGGTGGTCATATTTGGTTCACCAGGAAGGATTATGTAGTATATATACACTGTATATCATATAACAAAGCCCTAAGATTTCCAGTTTGTCTTCTTTGAACTTCAATATATATTGAGATATTTTGGCCTACTCCATCTGAAAAATATTTTCCAGCTTAAATTAGATAAGGACATCAAAGCCAACTGAAAAATGATGTTGTTGCTTTGTTGGTGTCACAAGTTTGATTTAAAATGACTTTTTCTGTTCAAAGTAGGAGATTGTGTACTACACACAACCATTCTTCTGGACTCAGTATATCTTAGTGATAGCATGCAGGTACATGCTAGGCATGGACACATCATTATAAAAAACCAAGCTTAACTAACTGTGATAGTATTTTCTTCAGAAATTGCCAGGTCTATTTCCTACATGCTTGTGCTATATTAATCTGCACGTACCAAGCTGGTGTCTTTAAGGGACATTGGAATTATGATTTCCAGAATTCTCAGCCAGACCTGTAGGCTGAAAATCCCAAAAATTGTCATTCAAATATCTCTGGAAAGCAAGAAGTTTAGGGAAGTCTGCTATTATCCAACCCTGTGTAAATCAGTTGTCTAGTTACCATAAACTGACATATGCTTTAGCTCATTTGATACTTACACAATATTTCTAAAAGTATGAATTACGGTTTGTGTTGTGCAGTTGTGGTATAGATTCACACGATTGTAGCTTATTCTTCAAATAATTGATATTCTTCATTCCATTGTCACATAAGTTCTTAAACAAACCTTTTAACATGTAACTAGAAAGTAGCACAATATTTGAAAGGGATGGTAAGCTATTATTTGTGCATGTATCAGAGGTGGGTTTCAGCAGGTTCTGACCAGTTCTGGAGAACTGGTAGCGGAAATTTTGAGTAGTTCGGAGAACCGGTAAATACCACCTCTGACTGGCCCCACCCCCATCTATTCTCTGCCTCCTGAGTCCCAGCTGATCGGGAGGAAATGGGGATTTTGCAGTAACCTTCCCCTGGAGTTGGGAGGGAATTGAGATTTTACAGTATCCTTCCCCTGGAGTGGGGTGGGAATGGAGATTTTACAGTATCCTTCCCCTGCCACGCCCACCAAGCCATGCCACGTCCACCAAGCCACACCCACAGAACCGGTAGTAAAAATTTTTGAAACCCACCACTGGCATGTATCATATACTTTTATTAAAGAACTACGACCAGCAAACAACAGTAAGATGGGCATGTAGTGATGAATTTACCAGATCCTCAATGATACCTATATTTTTCTTGATGTTCTCCAAATTATTGGGTTATAATGGTCACACTGTCTAACAGTTATACGAATTAAAGAGTCATCAGCAGAAAGGCTGTTCTCATCATACAAAACATTTAAGAGTCTCCAAAGTCACTGTTAACAAATAGAATGTTCAAATTCCTGCCTTAAGCACTCTACTACTTTATAATTTTAACAATTATTATATTTCAAATCATTATGAAGCTCACAGAATGCCAGCTGTCTTTCATATATATTTATTCATTTTTATCTATTAAATATATTAAATGGACTATTGCGTATGCTTGCTTCCTTGAGTATCTCTGTATATGTCACAACAATAATTATAATAATTTCTATACCAACTCATTAACATAAACAGCAACAATATACACATTAAAATACAGTCACAATATAAAATAGCACAGGTAAAATAATAATATAAAATCAAGAAATATTAATACATTAAAAAGTGATGACCTATAAAACTGTTAACACATTTCTAAATAGCCTGATTTATTTTTTTAAAAAAATCTTATCCTGGTGCTGAATTAGGTCTCAACAATAGCTTTCACTACTTTTTGGCTGTCACTTACTAGATAAAATTTACTAGTGGGGCACTGAGAAAGTCTGACATTTTATACATGCTATTCATTAACTCTTGCAGCCTGGTATTTTGCAAACACCTATCAGTGGCTATTGTATGTTTTTAGGAAAGCTGCAGAAATTGATGAAATAGCCACTGTTTAAAACCTTGCAAGATGATGCTATTACAGTGTTGCTTGTCCTCTGAAAGCAGGTTTGCAAAACAGCATGGCTAAGAACCTGGGAAAGGTAAATAGCAATAGTAAGAGCCTGTAATGAATGATCTGAACTGGCTACCGGTTGCTGACTGTGGAGAGTTTAAGATGCTGATGTTAAACTTTAAAGGTATAAATGCCTTAGGGTTGGATTATTTTTATGACTGCTTCTTACATCAGCAGGAGATGCCCTCATGGCAAGAAGCTTGATTATTTAAGTACAGAAGAAAGTACCTTCTCTTAATATCACTTCCAGATTATGGTAAATGCTTTATAAAGAGATGAATTGGGCTCCCACTATTCCAGCAATTAAAAAGATGACAAGAAACCTCTTTTCATCCAGATTTCAGTGGTTAATAATTTTAAGAGCTGATTTTAATTTTGATTTTGATTGCATGGGTCTTGTTAGTTTTTATTGTAAGCTGCCTTAAAAAAAGCCTCCCTTTTTATGACCTTGTGATCCCTTAATTTGGGATAGAGTTGGGGGTGACTGGATGGAGCTGAGCATTTATTGGCCAGTTGCTCTTCCTGATGCCATGTGGAGTTTGCAACAGATATTTGTAGATATTTGTTGCCTTGAATGCTGAAATAAATAGAAAAGCAGTTGTAAATTCAATAAGAAATAAAAATAAATAAGACCCAATCAAAAATAGAATAAATAAGGTTCAACCAGTTCTGAAAAGAAATCTGTATTTCTGAGTTACTTACAAAGATAGTGTGTAATTGGAAAACAATAACATAACATAGGAATAAATTAAAAATTGCTAGTACCATTTTTGAATGAATACCTTAAGAACACTCATTCTTTACTGGTTCTAGTATATTTTCTATTCTTTTGTTCACTGAAATAGAAAGAAAAACATAAGAGCAGCTTTGGTTGTAACTTAATACGTATTCACTCCAGCCTTAGACCAAACATATTTCAAGGCTCAGCACAGTGATATGTTTAAGTATTTACTTTGAAATAGTCTTATTCTGCCTTACCCTAAAAAAGCTGTTTAAAGTTGTTGTTTTTCTTTGTAAAAATCTTTTAAAAATAGAAATATACATACAGTATAGTGATTTAGCAGCCTTTTTTTAACTACAATATTAAAAAAATTGAAAACTACAGATATAGACCTCAACATGTATACTTGGACTAGCTTTTATTGTATTAAATGGAATGCATTTCTGAGTAGACATGGATAAAATTATGATGATGATTTACATTCCATTTTTTCTAGGTGGCTTACACGAGGAAATTCCTCTGTTTCATTCCGCCACAAAAAAACAGTGAGGCAAGTTGAGCTTATTATACTCCAAGGCTTCAGTCTGGTGATATTTGAGTTCCAATGAACCTTTTGATGAGGTGACATTCATAACATTGCACTTAAGCATGTTATACAATAGCTTCCTTTCATTACACATTTCTAGCAGACAAAACGATTTTTGTTCCAAGAGTTAAAATGGACATATATGAAATGAGGATATATCTCAGTTGATGAAAAGAATCATGACTGTTAACATTCTCTTTTAAATGGTTCCCACTTTAAATTGAAGTCTTTTACAATTCTCTAGCTCTTGAAGATAGTCCAAAATGTCCCAAGATAAAAAGAGTTTCCTTTTCCAAGATCAATACATGAATTGCTCTAAGATATCCACCTTCTCAAGTCTTTTTCTCCAAGGGCGAAAACTTTACAGTCCCGGCTTCTTCAAGTTTATTGCTTGGAGAGTTCATAGAGAGAGAAGGCACATATAGTATGTGAGACTGGCCTGACTGCAACATCTGTTAACATTGATAATGATGGATGATTCGGATGATCGGCTGGCTAGGTGGGTGACCCCCTTCCTCCCTTATCATTCCTTGTGCATCCCTTCTGGAGCTGTATGCTTGGTGGAAGTGGGCAGCCATCCCAGATACAAGGAGCATAGCGATCTTTGGTCAAGGGTATATGATAGCTGTACTAGAACCACCAAACAAGCTCAAGAAGAGGCAACAGAGCAGTTCAGGAAAAATCTATCCAAATTCTGTCAAAGCTGCAGCAAATGGCATCAAATCTGGAGGGGGACATTTACTGTCCCTCTCATTCATTGGATAAAAACTATTGCCTCAACCCTTTCAGCTAAGCTGTTTTTAAACCCCGCAATATGTAGGGCAAATTAGTTTTGTTCCCTTTGGAAGTTTGATCCCTCACATTGTGTAATTGCTCTACTCTTCACTTGAATTACCTGGCCCCAAATTGTTTTATTCTACTATAATATCTTTGCGATATTAAGTATGTAAATTGGTAGCCTCCTCCTAAGCATTTATTTGCTGGCTCTGCTTCCGTCAAGCAAGCCATTTGTTATTTCAATGATCACTCTGGCCATGATGCTAAAACTAATTTAGCTGCATTACAACACCTTTTAAATGGCATTATCTATGTGTTCTCCATCTGCCTGAAATGGCTGCACCTCACCTTTATTTTGGTGAGCATGACAAGGGGAAAAAATTCTTTTGTCCATAACTCCAGTTGAATTCTAGCCCTTTCAGTGTAGCATCCTGCCATTATTTCTGAAGCATCTCTGAATGCATAGTGATTATGAGCTAGGCAATACATGGTTATGATAAGTGGAAAAATTAACAAGAGGTGAAACTGATTTTTCTATTGCACCTTCCTCTCATAATAAAAGATGACATCAATTTACTGGTATTGTTCTGATCATAAACTATAAAGTAAAATTACAACATGATTAAAGTGTGTTTTTTTTTTTAAAAAACACCAGGTTTTTAAAAAATAATATGCATAACACACTAAGAGACATTTTGGTTCTTTAGATCAGGGATCCAATGCTTGGGCACAGCTGGAGATGAGTGGTGGATGTGCAAGCAAAACTGAAACCATCCCCCCCTCCCCAGCCCGTGGAAAAAATGTCTTTCACAAAACAGTCCCTGGTGCCAGAAAAGTTAGGGACCACTGTTTTAGATAACAGACTAGTCCCAGTCTCACTGAAACCCCATCTGTTCCAATACACTGTCTTGCTTTTCCTTGTGCTCTAAGAAATTTAGATGGGTTTACAGCAATGTTAACTAGTCCCTGGCTAGCTGGATTGTCTGATCAATGGGTGGATTTCTGGAAGCAGGATAGAGGGAGAAGTGTTTTTTCATCATTTGGTCTGAACTACTGGAAAACTGTGGATGGAAATAGACTGCAGTCCATACAAAGATGGATAAGTCTCAGACAAAATTAAACAAACTCATCTGGAACCTCATGATCTGAACTGATAAATGGTTTTAGTAAATATTCCCCATCTTTAGAGTTTTATTTAATGGGAGAGGGAGAGAGAGAAAAAAGAGGGGGGCAAACTACAATGTCTTCAGCTTTCCCTTTATTTTTACCTTTAGAATAACTATGTTAAAATGTAAAATAGAAATGTTCATTCTCCAATTAGAATTCATACCATACATACCATACATTATTATCGAAGACAACTCAAATGGTTTTTCATTGCAAGTGTATATGATGTCTAAGTACAAAAAATTAGAATGGAGACTGATGGTACTTCTAGTTTTCGTTTTAGAACAAATTATCCAATGACAATATTTAGGGAAGACAACTCCCTTTTATCTCTGCAGTTTCCCAAAGAAAACTATAAGCTATCTTGTGACAGAAGCATTATTCAAACACACTGCTAGCCTATTTTGACTTGATACTTGGTCATTTCTGAAGATGACAGGGAGGATAAAAGAAGCATCATTGGATTTATAGATTTCCTTCTCTCGTGCTTTTTTAAAGCCATAATATATCATTCTGACACATTTTTGAAGTGTTACTCCTTTACAGATGTGGAAGAAATGTTTTTCAATGCTTCTGGATTTTTCTAATACATTTAGAAACAAAATACCAGGCATCAATGAATCGTGTTACAGAGGGTGCCCTATTAAATAATACAAGAGACTGCCTTCCATCATTACATCTCCATATCAAAGGTTTATGAGGCTTTTAAGCCTCATTTGTGGCTGTTGTAGCCAATATCAAGTTTGATTTTTGCAGAGGCAGGAGTGTTATTTTGAAAATCAGGAAAGTTCACATGTGGTACAGTCATTATTGACAAACGCATTTGATATTTTTAGCATTCCTTTTCTCAGGTTCTGGAGTGGTGTTGCAATTCTCTTTCAGATGGTTGAAAAAATGAGCAATGCCAATAAAGAAGGCCAAATGATAAAGAGAAGAGTGTTCTTGTACTTCTAGCAACGAAACAGAACAGGATTTCAAGGAATGAAGTATGCTTGGCAATGACACCTGCTGATAGGTTTCCTGCCTAAGCAGGGGGTTGGACTAGAAGACCTCCAAGGTCCCTTCCAACTCTGTTATTCTTTTCTATTCTATATGATGTCCTCTACCCAGCTATTACATTTGCAGGAGATCTATCTCCTTTTTGCATCAGGTCATCCTAGCAATTGTCAGTCCTCCCAGTACTACATTATTAACTTCAAGATAGCCAATATTAACCATAGTACTGAGGTGGCCTAATCAGACACTGTCTTCAAGTCACAGAAAGGAAATGTTCCTTCACTGACCCAGTGCCTTATTGGTTATACCGCGCCCCCCCCCCCCAGCAGCATCTTATTGCTGTAGCTGGAAAAAAAAAGAAGGGACACCAAAATCCCACTCTTCTCTGCTCTTTAAAACAGTACGGAGTACTGCTGCACTTTCCAGAATACTCCAAAATTGTAATGGTGGTCCTCGCCAGTGATATCTCTGCCCCTTTTAATGGTTTTAATGTCTAGTTCACCCTCCTAGCCTTCTGAAAAGCACTTAAGATGTAGCTTTTCCAGTAAGCACTGAGACAGGGTGAGAGGATTTAACAAGGATGTTGGAAATTTAACTTTGTTGCTTAATGGTAAATGTTTATGGTTTTAATAGATTTATGTAGTATGCTTAACAAACTATTTTTTTTAAATGTTGTTTTAATTATTGATTGGGAGTTTCCTTTCAATATAAGATGATGGCTATATACTGTAAATGTAATAAATAAATAAATAAATAAATAAATAAATAAATAAATAACTTCATAATTCAGTAGAATAAAATGGGAGAGGACAATGCAAATTTTTCTGGGCCATTTAATTTAGCGCCAATGTTTTAAATAGTTGACTGCAATTATAACCATATTAAACAAATCTCAGGTTATTTGTAGATTGTGAATTCTAAAAAATAATGTATAAGCACCAAGAAAATACAGTTGCCATGGAGCAATGCAGACCCATTTAGTAATTCTCTCTTTTTTGTTTAGATACATAGATTAATGGAGAGTGGTAGAATACCCAAATGTAGCACTAATCACAAACAGGCAAGACTCAGTCCTTAAGTGAAGTTGTCTCAGGGGCTGTGATCTTCTAGTTAATAGCTGAGCACTGGGGATTTATTAGGAGCTGCATGTTTTGTTTTTGTTAGTAGGTTCAATAATGAATGTTCTGGAAGCTGACACCAAAATTAGATAATCAAAGCTTATCCAATTAGTCTTTTTAAAAAATGACTATTCATTCCATGGAATGGTTAGGGAGGAGACCTGATAATTCTATTAATAAATGGATATTTGTATACAATTGTTTTTGAAGACAGAGGCCTGCTGAAGTGTTGCTAAGCAACTCCACCTTGCATAGCCATAATGTGGAAATAAAATAGGCCCTGAGGAGTACAACGGAACTGAAATAGAGGAAAGTGGTGTCACATAGAGGATGCAGCTTCAAATCAATGGTCAGTCACATTTGAATAACAGAATAACAGAGTTGGAAGGAACCTTGGAGGTCTTCTAGTCCAACCCCCTACTCAGGCAGGAAACCCTGTACCATTTCAGACAAATGGTTGTCCAATCTCTTCTTAAAAATCTCCAGTGTTGGAGCACCCACAACTTACGGATGCAAGTCATTCCACTGATTAATTGTTCTGTCAGGAAATTTCTTCTTAGTTCTACATTGCTTCTCTCCTTGATTAGTTTCCATCCATTGCTCTTCTGCCTTCAAGAGCTTTGGAGAATAGGTTGACCCCCTCTTCTTTGTAGCAAAGTAAGTGCTTTGCTGAAGCACTTAATATACTACTAGGCCATAAGTGACACCAAACATTTAGGTGGCTCTTCTTTTTATTAAGAATGGGACCAGGGAGGTATGAATATGCAGATGCAATTCTTTGTTGATACCAGGAGTGATATTTCCCAGTGCTATAAGTCAGAGGTGGGTTCCTCCCAGTTTGGACCGGTTTGCCTGAACCAGTAGTGACCCGCTGGTGACAGCACAGTGATGTAATGGATCCGGTTAGGTCGGTGCCGGTCCGTGGGTGCCGCCATCTTTTTTTTTGAATTGTTTTGAATTGTTTTTGAATTATTTTTTTTAAAAAAATTTCCGGGTTTTTTTTTCTTCTGCACATGCACAGAAGCAGAGTTTACAGCACTGTGCATGCATCCCCATCTTGTTTTTGGCTTTTTTGGGGGGGGGATTTTTTTTGGATTTTTCGGCATTGCGCATGCGTGCGTGCGCCCATGCGGCGCGGGAGAAAGCGAACTGGCAGCGAGGTAAGTTAGAACCCACCCCTGCTATAAGTCTGTGACAAAGATGCTAAAGGACAAGCCTGGCTAAGAATATGATGACTTTCTTATATACTAGAATAGGTAACACACAGGTTAAGATCATCCTGTAAACTTCAGAGCTCATTCAGAATTTTTCAACTCATATGTACGTTTAAGTGATAAGGAAACATGGATACATAACTGGTCTCAAAATGTCCCATACCATCTAGCTGACTTCTAGAAATCCACAATTCTTGAACATGGCAATGAGAGGCAAGAAGATATTGGAACAGAGGAGCTTTTATATACATTCAGATTTCATCCATGCCTGTGAGTCAGAAGTGGCTTCCTCCCGGTTTGGACCGTTTCTTTAGAACCAGTAGTAACTTGGCGGCCTGGGTCGCTAGAACCGGCAGCGACCCAGGCCTGCCATGCCCCTGAACCGGCTCTTTCGGCACCGCCATAGGCGCCACCATTTTGTTTTTCGCTTCTGTGCATGCACAGAAGCTTTTTTTAAGCACTGCACATGCACAAAGCATGCGTGCACGCGAAGCACGTGCGCACTCGTGTGGCGCCCTGCTGAGCAAACCGGCAGCGAAGAAAAGAAGAACCCACCCCTGCTGTGTTTATCCATTGCAGATGGCATGATATGAAACCCCAAGTTCTGAGCAAAAGTGCTTTCCTCCATAAATAATCCAGAAGAAAAGAGAGAAAGGGAAACAATGAGAAAGGTAGAGTCATGTTTTAATGATGGGAATTAAGTCATGTCAAGACCCAACAGAAAGGCATTTCTGTTTCATTCTTCCATTGAATATCAGCAAGGAAAAAGAGGATTATGAGGAACAATGTGATAGACACATATGTCTTCCAGTCACAGAGAATGACAGTGCTTTGGAGCGGTCTATTGTCAAGAATGTACCAATAAAAATCCAACAATAAATGTCCATTGCATTGGTCTGCCTGAAGGATGATAGGAAATAATTCAAAAATATCAAAGAATTATGCCAGCATAATAAAATTATGTTTTTTGAAATCAGTTAAAGCAAATAGACATAAGCATACACAAGCAGAGAACATACAATTGTAATACACCTGCAAAGAAACAAAATCCATCTGTAATAGCTAACTGAGAATAATAGAGCTAATAGAGAAGGGGGATGCTACAATACACATCCTCTCTTTGAAATGTTGGAAGTGTTGGTACAGCAATGTGGAAAAGCAATTGCATTCAATGAGTTTGAGGGAAATATAGAGTGAGTTCAGGAGGATGATACAGATGAGGAAGAACAAGCCTTGGCCCAGCATTTTATTAGGTTTTGCCCTAGCTAAAGAAGTATGTGTTGTATATGTTGGGATTCTTTGTTATATAACATATTGCCATTAGTTTTATGGACTCACAGAATATATGACCTGGAAGAGATCTTGGCAATCTTCTACATCACCCCCTCTCTGTGCAGGAATTAAAAACTAAAACATTCCAGCAGGCAGATGGCTATCCAGTCTGCTTCCAGTGAACAGAGTCCACCACCCCCTGAGGCATTCTGTTCTATTGCTGAACAGCTGTTACCGTTAGGAAATCTTTCCTTCTGTCTAACCAAAATGTAATTTCAACCTGTTGATTCTTGCCCTGTCTTTCAAAGCAACTCTACATGATTCTGCCCTGTATTCTAGCTGACATTCTTCAGATATTAGAACACAGCAATCGTGTCTCCTTGCATTCTTTTCCAGATTAATGTCTCCAGTCATTTCTCATATTTTTTTCTCCCAGGCCTCTTATTTTTGCTGCTCTCTGCTCCAGTTTATCAGTGTCCTTTCCAAAGTACAGTGTCTAGAACTGAATACAATACTCTAGGTCTGGTCTGATTTATTTATATATTCATTTATTAAATCTGAAAGGCCATCCAACCCTTGAAGACTTCCTCCTCATAGTATACTTACTGTACATGACTGTATTTACAGTACCTGCATTTTGGATTGAATAAGATGTTGTTCAGTTGTAGAGCTAAAATGGAGCAGCTTGAGAAAAGTAATGGAACTCTAACATCAGGTCCTATGATCTGTGAATATTTTACTTTGCATTCAACATTTTATGTATGTATTTCATACATTCCACATTTAGTTTACCAGAAAACAAATGCTCTGACATTTGCAAAAGTCAGTTTAAAAAGAGTCTTGGAAGACCCTTGCATTGACACAGCTTGGTGAAGCATTGGACAGATGAAAACAGTCTCAGTCCAATCAATGAAATTGTATCTTATGGAAATGGGAATAATAGATTATTGATTATTTTCAAATGACTTATCTTTGTTATGTGAACTAAAACATTCTTGGTTCTTTGCCACAATATTTCATAAAGATTTATCTACAGAAGGAACATTGTGTACAGTACATTTGTTTTTTATTGCTATGTGTTCAAATTTCAAAAGACAGTTTGAATTCATTTTTGCAGTTCTTCAGTCCTTTTTGTGTGTTTGTTGTTGTTGTTGCTTTGGTTTCCCATTCCATTCCATCACATATATGAGCCATAGTGGTGCAGTGGTTAGAATGCAGTATTGCAGGCTCACTCTGCCCACTGCCAGCAGTTTAATCCTGAGCAGCTAAAGGTTGACTCAGTCTTCCATCCTTCCTTGGTCAGTAAAATGAGGACCCAGATTGTTGGGGGCAATATGCTGACTCTATAAACTGCTTAGAGAGTGCTCTAAAGCACTGTGAAGTGGTATATAAGTCTAAGTGCTATTGCTATTGCTATCTGTTTGTATTAGTTGTCAGGTTCCAGGGAGTCGGTGGAACAAAAGCTCGAACACAACGGTTTGTACACGAAGTCTTTTAATCCCCAAACTCCTGGCACTCACCAACAATCATTCACTGAATGAAAACTTTGTCAGCAGCAAACACCCGGTGCTCCCGCCACCTATTTAAACTTTCGTGCACGCCCCACCCCGTGACTACACCCCCCTCCCGACATCGCTCAAAGCAAACCACGATCGCTCAGTCTCTTAGTGCTCTGTGCATGCGTCCGACGATGCCCGCAAGCCAGCTTGGTGTCTCTAACACCATCGGCGAGTTCCACTGGCGTCTCCAGTCTTTGCCCATAATAAGTCCGAAGGCTGGCGAATGTCGAGAGGTTCCCCCCTGCCCGATTGTCAGCGACGTGCAGCTCCCCCTGCCCAAATGGCAGCCCCGAGACGTTGGAGCTGACATGCGGCCCCTCTACCATGAGGACGTCTAGGAAAGAAAAGGTAGAGAGTAAGGATGTTCTGTTACATGATCGCAGCCGGTTTTCCGGGATGTTTCCGGTGAAACTGGGCAATGAGGTTATCGGCCTTGATATGGGAGTATGGGGCCCATGATGCCTCCGCCAGTGGGTATTCTTTCCACAGAATCAAATATTGAATACGGCCCCGATACATTCGGAAATCTATGATCTCCTCAATTTCATAGTGTGGCACGCCTTTTACGTTTATGGGACCAGGTGGCTGGCGAGCCAGCCATAATGGGGATGTATGGACGGGGCGTATTAAACTATCATGAAACACTGGGTGCGTTTTCCCTAATAACAGCAGGAGTTTTAACTGCACCATGATGGGGTTTATCATTCTAATGATGGGAAACGGACCAATAAACTTTGGTGCTAATTTTTTACACGGTACCCTCAACTTTAGGTATTTCGTAGAAAGGTAGACGTGTTGGCCTACGTAAAAAAGGTTTTGGGGTCTTCTCTTTTTATTGGCTTGCAGTTTATACCATTGCCTAGCCGTTTCTAATGCTTCCCGGACATTAACCCATACCTTTTCCATCCCGGATATCCATTCCTGCACCCCCGCATTGTCGGATTGTGGTTGAGGACATTCAGGGATTGGTACGAATGCACTCCCTGTAGCAATGTGGAACGGGGTATATCTGGTGCTACTGTGGACAGCATTGTTGTATGCCACCTCCGCGAATGTTAACAAGTCTTTCAGTTGTGCTGTTGGTGTTTCACATAACACCGAATATACTGTTCCACCATTGCATTCGTTCTTTCAACAGCACCATTAGTAGAAGGGTGGAAGGCAGAGCTCAACCCTTGTGATGATCCAATCCTAAGTAAAAACTGCTGCCAGAACTTGGCAGTGAATTGCACACCCCTGTCCGAAATTATCCTTCTTGGAACTCCATGTATTCGGTATATATGTTTTAGGAACAAGTCGGCTAACTTCCGGGCAGATGGTAAGCCGGGACAGGCAATGAAGTGGGCCTGCTTGGAGAACAGGTCCACCACAGTCCAGATTACTGTGTTACCACGGCTGCTAGGGAGGTATACAATAAAATCCATAGCAATCTCCTGCCATGGACTACTAGGATTTGCTTCAGACTGTAACAGGCCAGGTGGTTTGCCTGGCTGTTTCTTCATCGTCATACATGTTGGACAACTACGAACGTATGCCTCAATATCCTTTTTTAACTGAGGCCACCAGAACTGTCGGTTAACTAGATGTAAGGTTTTTAAGAAACCAAAGTGACAAGCTGTTCGTACATCATGACATCGACGCAGGACTTCAGGCCGGAGGGGCTCCGGAACATATATTTTATTCCCCTTCCAGGCAAACCCCTCTCTGAGGCTAAGACTGGTGGAATTAGCCTGGTACCACTGATCAGTCGCTAGGGCTTTTTTCATGTCATCCACTAAGCCCATTATTATTACTTTACCAGTGTCTTTAGGTGCTGAAGACGACGTCTCTCCAGACGAGTCCATGGTTGGTAGAATTGCCTGAATTGTTTCGTCTTGTTTGCTAGCATACTGGGGCTTTCTCGACAGCGCATCAGCTAGAAAGTTCCATCCGCCCGGTATATACCGGAGGCGAAAATTGAACCGTCAGAAATATAGAGCCCATCTGACTTGTTTGGGTGACAATTTACGTGGGGCCTGAAGAGCTTCCAAGTTTTTATGGTCCATCCAGACCTCAAATGGTAACCCATCCCCTTCCAATAGATGTCGCCATGTCAGCAGAGCCCACTGAACCGCAAAGGCTTCCTTCTCCCAGATTGCCCATTTGTGTTCGGTGTCATTCAACTTTCTGGAGGTGTATGCACATGATTGCAATTTCCCCCACTCATTTGTTTGCAACAGAACTGCAGCCACAGCCACGACACTGGTATCGGCCTGCACAACAAATGGTTTAGCAGGGTCGGGATGCTTTAATACCTGCTCCTTTGCAAACAAGGCCTTTAACTGCTCAAAAGCACACTGACATAACATTGTCCATTGTAAGGGGAGGCCTGGACGTGGTTTCCCAGGTAAGTGTTTAGTGCGCAAAAGGTCTGTCAAAGGCAATGCTACCCTAGCAAATGACGGGATAAATTGCCGATAGAAATTTGCAAACTCTAAGAAGCTCTGCAACTGTTTACGCATCTTAGGAGCCTGTCAATCTATCACTGCCTTCACTTTCTCGGGATCCATTTCGATCCCTTTTGGGGAAATGCGATAGCCTAAGTAGTCCAGTTGTGTTTTGTGGAACTCATACTTTGATGTCTTGACGTAGAGTTTAGCATCTAAGAGTTTTCGGAGGACCTGGCGGACCAATGGAATGTGTTCCTCTAGGGTTTTAGTGTATATTAATATGTCATCCAGGTACATGAGCACCCCCTTATATAAATGGTCTTGTAACACTTCATTTATAAGCTGCATGAAGACGGCGGGTGCTCCTTGTAGCCCGAATGGCATGACCTTGAACTGATAACTCCCTAGAGGACAATTAAAAGTGGTCTTCCATTCGTCCCCAGGTTTGATCCGAACTCTGTAATATGCTTCTCTGAGATCTAATTTCGTGAAGACCCTCCCCTCCGCCAAGCATGCCAACATATCTTTCATTAATGGGAGAGGATATAAGTGTTCAACGCACACTGCATTGATACCCCGAAAATCAACACAGAGGCACAACCCCCCATCCTTCTTCTCCCTAAATAGTACTGGAGCGGCTACCCTTGACCTAGCCGGCTGTATGAACCCCCGTTTCAGGTTCTTATCGATGTACTGGCGCATTTCCGCCATCTCCTGTGGAGTCATTGAATACATCTTCGGTTTCAGTAGAACCGCTCCAGGCAAGATCTCGATGGCACAATTGGTTTCACGGTGGGGAGGTAGGGTATCGCATTCCCTCTCACTAAACACTTCCCTGAGGTCATCATATACTGCAGGAAACCCCCCATCACCATCCCCCTTGCTACCCCCACACTGTTCATGTGGGGGCGGATTGGGCCCAACAGCCAAACGCAAATGTCTACAACCCCCACCACCACCATATTGTCGGGCCCCATTTATCCAGCCACACCAAACCTAGAACTATGGCTTCTGTAATACGTGGAACCATGACAAATCGGATTTGTTCTTGGTGGGGTCCAATTTCTAAGGAGAGTTGTTCGGTTATATGTGTTGCTGGCTGACCACCAAGCACAGAACCATCCATTTGCTCAAAGCGTATAGGAGTGGCTAACTTCCTAAGCCGGAGGCCTAATTGAGTGGCCATAGTGGAACTCATAAGACACCTAGTGCATCCTGAGTCTACCAAAGCCTTACACACTTGCACCTTGGTTGCTGTCCTGATCTTTACTTGAATAAGGAAGGGTTGTACAGGATCACTTACCATGGGGTCCTCCACCACCTCATCACCACTAGTATTGGACTCCTCCACCTCCACAGGGGCGACATCGGCTGCAGTAGGGGACCCCACCTGTTGTGACATGCGCATACCCTCGGTCGATCGGCGAACGCTTTTTCTCACCATGGCACGTCCACTACCCCGTGGTACTGTGGTGCTAGGGGTAGGCACCATGGGCTTTTGGCCCTCAGAACACTCCACACGGCAATGTCCCGGCTTCCCACAATGGAAACAAATCATCATTCCCCTGGCCGGCGCAACCCTGGTTGATGTAAGGAGCGGTGTCGTCGGGGTTATAGTCACTTGTGTTCCAGTCAATCCCCTGCTCTGTCTGACCGATGTGCCATCCCGTTGTCTGGGGACCCAGTCCATTCGAGACCGATCATCTCGTCGTAATTCAACATCTATTTCCGTAGCGGCTTGCATCCAAGAAACGAGACGCATTGGCAAGCCTCGGGTCACACACGCCTGTCTCAACACCCGGTCCAGACCAGTCTTGAACTGATGTACTAGCAGTTTCTCCGGTCAGCCCCGTACCTTGCCCACCAAGTGGCGGAACTGTCGTATATAATCCACCACTGGCCTACCTCTTTGCTTGGTCGACATCAGCTTACCCTCTGCCTGCTGTATGTGAGTTGCATCCTCAAACCTTTCCTGTAAAGCTGCCAGGAAAAGTCCTATGTCTCCCAATTCTGCTGCATGTTCCCCATATAGGTCAGCCACCCATTCAGCTGCCTTGCCCTCCAACACAGCTGCTACATCCATAACCATGGCCCACTGAGAGCTGTATAGGTGACTATACCTATCCACATGTTCAACCACCTGGCCCAGGAACAGAGCAACCCTGTCCGGATTGCTGACGAACATCATTTTCATTGCAGGGGGGTCCCAGCGTACCACTGGGCCCTGCACCTGGCCACCCGGAATAGACCCCAAATGCACACCCTGTCCTGCAGATCGACCCTGATCAGGAAGGGCCCTGGTACCGGGCTTAGTTGGTCCCCCCAAGCGTAGACCCAGACCTGAAGTGCTTGGGCCAGTCTCTGACATAACAAAACGAGGGGATGGGGGCCCAGGGAGGTGTGCCCTGTACCTCGGTATTCCCATCATGGGCTCAACGGTTTGCCTCCAAATGCCCGCACCAGGGGTCTGAAAGCCAGTAGGGCCAAACATCTCCCTTATAACATCCATCGTCTGACTGCCTACAGCTGTTGAGTAGCTCCACTCATCTTCGGATATTCTCCGTTCTCTCCACTGGGCAAAGTGGCTTTTGGTAAGTGTCAATGCTGGAGGGGGGTTCTCATATGTACCAAGCCCTACAGAACTCTGCCACCAACGTCCAGTAGCCCCCTCTTGTCTGTACCTATCCTGAGAGGCTTCTCCCCTGACATCCTCTCCCAAGTCCTTAGTTACCGGCTCCTGCACAGTTAGTCTCTCCTTGGGCCTCACCTCTGGCCCCATGGTCAACAAAGGTAAAACCTCCGGAGTAGGCTCAGACAGCGCTACTGAGTCCTCAGCCAACTCCTTGGCTTCAAAGCCACCTTCAATCTCCTCTGCCATTTCCGCAACCTCTTCATTGGAAAATTGGGCTGCTGACAACCTGTCAGGTTCCAGGGAGTCGGTGGAACAAAAGCTCGAACACAACGGTTTGTACACGAAGTTTTTTAATCCCCAAACTCCTGGCACTCACCAACAATCATTCACTGAATGAAAACTTTGTCAGCAGCAAACACCTGGTGCTCCCACCACCTATTTAAACTTTTGTGTGTGCCCCACCCCGTGACTCCACCCCCCTCCTGATGTCGCTCAAAGCAAACCACGATCGCTCAGTCTCTTAGCGCTCTGTGCATGCGTCCAACAATGCCCGCAAGCCAGCTGGGCGTCACTAACACCATCGGCGAGCTCCGCTGGCATCTCCAGTCTTTGCCCGTAATAAATCCGAAGGCTGGCGAATGTTGAGAGGGCCCCCCCTGCCTGATTGTCAGCGACGTGAGGCAGCCCCGAGATGTTGGAGCTGACATTAGTACTACCTACGACTTCAACAAATACAAGATCACAATTCATTATCCAAACATATAGTACTGAATGAAATCAAATGGTCCAAAGTGTTTCTAGAACATATCCAGAAATGGCAGTACAAGAGAAGAAAAACAGAGTCGTGCACAAATGGGAAAGGTTATCTCTATATGGCATTAATTAAGTCTTATGCATTCACTCTGAAACCCATCCTTAGAGCTCAATAAATCTTGACTTTAAATAAAAGAAACTAATATTATGTTGTAATGAATTAGGGCGAATTCAAAAAAGCTTTACCCTTATACCAACATACAATGCAAATCAGTTGGAATACAATGAAAGGGGAAGTTAGAAATTAAATATTTACTAGGTTCCCCCTCCTCTTTTTCTTCTTTTAAAAATATTTATAAACAATAATATACTGGAAGTTTTGATACTAAAATAAAAGTGATTGCTTCCTTTTTATATCATAAAGATAACATATATTCCATTTGGAACCTTTACTAAAGTTCCAAATGTAATAATTGGAACCTTAGTAAATAATGCAATTAGTGTAATAATTGCACAACCTCAGTAATTATCTGTTCACTCATAAATAATATTTCTCTTGAGAATACATTGTTGTTTTATGTAAAATAAAAGGATTATAATAATTAAAAAAACAAAGCATACTGATGATGTACTTTTTTAAAGAGGGAAATGAATATACATCTCTATCTAGCTAGATTTATATACCTGAATGTGCTGTATTATTGTTAAATAATGTTTTTTTAAACTGGAACAATAAAGAGTTTTGCCAAATCCAAAGAGGCCCTCTTTAAGCAAGAGAAGGGATTTTGCATTTTATACTCTAATCCTAAACTCTTGTTCAATCCCAAACTTCTGTTGTAAGAAAATGTCCTTCTGGGTTCAGTTCCAAGTGGGGAAAAAGACACTGGAAACATGGAGACTGCTTGGAAAGATGGTTTAATGGTAGACAGAAGGACCAGATGGTTTGAGGTCCCTGGGGAAAAGGGGATCACATGCCTCAAAGATGTTGAAGAAGAAAAGAAGGGCCGAGATGCTGAGAGTGCCTGAGTTTTATACCCTCTGTTGGGCCCCACCTTAAGAGTTTCCTGTTCCTGTACAAGAAAAATGTATCCTATTGGCTGTCAGACTCCCAGGGGGCGGGGGTCTTAGCTAACTTTTGTCTGTGTCCCACCAGGCTTGGCTGATGTAATCTTCTCAGGTGCCATGTGGTGAGATGGCTTTGGGATTCCTATTATGGTTCTTCTTTGTTATGTAGAATAGACTGCCCATTGACAAAGGTGGGGGAATGAGTGAGCTGGGCTCAGGCCTTGATGGTCCATTGACAAAGGTGGGGGCTACTAAGAGTGAGTCTGTTTCCTGCCTAAAAACATGTTTCTCCATTTTCTCATCCAGGGAAATATAATATTCTGCCTTTTTAATATTTCCTAAAATATTTCATTCCTCTAGGAGGGGGGTAGGTGCTAACTTCCTACAGTTCTTTATCTTTTGCTTGCAGATGGGAAAGAGAAAAACAAACAAACAAAAAACATTGACCACTTTCTGTATATTTAAGATGTCCCGAGACTCTTTTTAATTTTTTTTACTTAAAAAATGCTGTAAAAGTCAAACGTGTAATATTTGGGGAAGATAAATCTCCCATCAGAAACCCATGGTCAGCAACATGGTCCTGAAACCTCTCGTAGCCTATACCAGGTGCCCTGCAACACATTATTTTACTTAAGTATGATTTTAATTTCAAACAAAAAATAAGGAAGATGGTCTACTGCCAAGCAAAACACCAGTGTTCAGAATCCTATTTATTTCCAATAACTCTTGATTTCCAAATAGACCACATGGTTCTTCCAAACAGGTGAAAATGGACAGTGGTTGCAGTCTAATTATCTTCTTTCTAAATGTACCCATTTGTTATTAAAGAAGCAAAGATAAAGGTGCTTATAAAGATTAATAATGTTCTGTCCCCAGAGCATTTGCTGCTCTGGCAGGACAGAGTTAATTTCTTTCTGTTTAGCTAGCTTAGAGGTAAGTTTGGCAACCCTGATCTTGCTGGCCAAAGTAGATGCAGCATGTTCCCTTCATAAGGGTGTTCAGGGATTATTACTTATTTCCCCTTTCCTGTCTCCTTACTTTCTGCATTGATGGGAAAGAGAAGGGAAGTGAGGCCATTCAGCCCACATCTTCCATTCAGAAAAACCCCTCTTAGTTTTTCAGCTGCAATCTTGACCCACCTGGGGAGATCGCAGGTGAGCAGCATATCCTTACACACCTTTAGGCAATTTAGGCTCTTAGGGGTGTGTGTGTAGGAGCAGTTATATTTTTGGCCTAGACTGTAAGTAGGCCACGTTACAGTTAGGACCACAGTGTCTTTTATAGAGCATGGCTGCTAGTTATTATGTATTCATGTTGTAATCATATGCCATTGTTTATTTTCTTCTAGTCTTACCTCATCTGTCCCCTTTATTGAATGGCAAAAAAGGTTAACTGCCTGGATAGCTTTCCATAGAGCCACAGCAGTAGTGGGTTCTAAAACCCTTTATTACCGGTTCGTGCGTGCGCGCTACGCTTATGCGCATGCGCAGAAGAGTCCCGGGTGGGTGGACGGAGCCTCCCGCCATCGCCGCTACTGGTTCTAAGAACCGGGCAGAACCGGGAGTAACTCACCGCTTAGCCACAGGGTTATGGATTAGCGAGTCCAGGAGAAATAGGCTCTTGGGAGTGGAGAAGATAATTAGGAGAATCTTCATCAGTTTGGACTTGGGCAAATACTGTAAAAAAATTAGGTGGCTGAACTTGCTGGGGCCTCTATGATAAACTGGAATGGTGTATTTGCAACCTAAATAGAAAAAGAAAAAAAAGTAACAATTTAAATATTTGTAATACATTTCTGTGGTGTATGGATATGTTCCCTTATGCCACAGAATGACTGAACATGAGAAATGGAAGAAAAAGATGGAAGAAGAAAATTGTTAAAATATTTATAGTAGCAGGAGGTAATAGTTGTGATTGGTGCCAGGAGACATATACTTCAGAATACAGGATTTTCTTTTTCTGAATGTTGCACAAATATGTTAGGACAAGAAAAAAGAAAAGATACTGATTTTCCACTGGGTTCTTGACTTAGACTTAGCCTGACTTAGAAATGTGTTATCCTCACTGGTACATTGGATTGCTCAGTTCTTTCAGTCACAATACTTCGGAAATTGCAGATGGTAGAAAACTGCAGTGAACCATGTACGGTGTTTCCCTGAAAATATGTCCTAACCCAAAAACAAGCCCTAGCCCGATTTTCATGCCTGGACCTAATATACCGTATTTTTCGGACTATAAGATGCACTGGAGTATAAGACACACCTTAGTTTTTGGGGAGGAAAATAAGAAAAAAGCTGATTGGCGGGTGGATAGTGCTCCCGGAATACCCCCGATCAGCTGTTCTCAGAGGTGAATTTTAGCAACAGGTTCGTTGGTTGTGAGCTCTGCGCCTTGCTTTTTTTTTCTGCCTCTGAAACCTCCGTTTCAGAGGCTTTTTTTCTGAAGCTCCGTTTCAGAGGCTTTTTTTCTGACTGTGAAACCTCCATTGTAGCCCCACCCAGCCTCTCAAATGGAGATTTCAGACGCTGAAAAAAAAGCCTCTGAAATGGAGGTTTCACAGGCTGTTTTAAGCCTCTCAAACCTCGGTTTGAGAGGCTGGGCGGGGCTACATTCGGTGTATAAGACGCACCCAAATTTTCACCCTCTTTTAGGGGGTAAAAAGGTGCGTCTTATACTCCAAAAAATATGGTAAGCCCTACCCCAATAAGCCCTAGTTAAGCCCCACCCACTGTCTGGTTGTACAAGGTAGGACAAGGCACAGGTGTAAAATCAAGCTAGGGTGGGGGTGGGGCAGTCAAGTTGCCCCACGTACCCTGCACCCGCTTACCTTAGGACTGCTGCAGCCAGGTCTCCCATGCCCCAACACCTGTTGTGCCACTGCCTGACCTCTTCTGCAGCTGCTTGGGGCCACTCACAACTGGATGCCACATGGCTCATTGCGCCAGTGCCACCGCTCATGGCAGAATTCCACAAGGCTCATTGCGCTGCTGCCACCACTTGTGCACACAACAGCACAATGCACCATGCAGCCTGCTGCGAGTGGCTGCAGGAGAAGTTGGGCAACGGTGCAACAGGTATCAGGGCATGGGATTCAGTGGTCCTAAGGTAAGCGGGTAAGATACTCCCTGAAAAGAAGACCTGGTGCTTATTTTGGGACTGAAAAGAAAATAAGACCAGGTCTTCTATTTGGGGAAATATGGTAGAAACATATTACATCTGTGCTGTAATCTGTTAATTAATTGCCAGTGAATCTTAAGGTACAATTTAAAGTGCTGGCTTTAACCGATAAAAAAGATTTGTAATCAAGTACTTGTAGGATCATGAACTCCAACCTGAAACTGACTCATTCAATACAATACAGGAAAAAGTACTGATGGTCACTCACTTCTGGAGGCTAGGGTAATTGATGCCAGGAAGTTATGTTTCACTGTCATGACCCTTGCACTTTGGAACAGTCTTCTCTTGAAGATTTAACTTGTCCGAATGTTGCTTGCCTTGTAGAAGTCATCTAAGTTGAACCTCTTCCCGCAAGCTTTTTTAATTTCAAATGATTATGCCATTATCACTACTAGATTCTTGCTCCAGCTGTTTTAAAATGAATGCTGTTTTTATTTTTCCTAATTTGCTTATCATAGATACTTTACTCTTCTGTAGCATTGATATTTTGTATTGCTGATCATGAAGTCTTTAGACTGTGCTGGTGTTAATGAAGATGTGATCTGCACTTTCTCCTTGCCCTGGCATTTGAATGGACCACCTACCATTTGGGGAAAGTAGGAAGAGATGCCATTCTCTACCTGCTGGAAAAGTGACCTCTACCTGAATTTTCTGGCTTTGCATCAAAAGTACTGCTTTTCTCTCTACTGGTGGAAGCAAGGCAGTCCAATCCACTTGCTGTGCTTCACTACATATACAAATCAGAGGTGGGTTCCTTCCGGTTTGCACTAGTTCACCCAAAATGGTAGTGACCCGCTGGTGACGTCACGGTGATGTCACGGAACCGGTTCTGTTGGTGCCGGTCTGTGGGCGCCGCCATTTTTTTTTAAAATTTTTTTTTTGAAATTTTTCCTGGTTTTTTTCCTTCTGCACATGTGCAGAAGCCGAGTTTCCGGCACTGCGCATGTGTCGCCATCTTGTTTTCGGCTTTTTTTTCTGGGTTTTTTTTCTTCTGCACATGCGCAGAAGCCGAGTTTCCGGCACTACACATGCGTCGCCATCTTGTTTTTGGCGTTTTTTTTATTTTTTTCGGATTTTTCGCCACTGCGCATGAGGCGCGCCCATGTGGCGCAGGAGGAAGTGAACCGGCAGCAAGGTAAGTTAGAACCCACCCCTGATACAAATGCTTCTGTTACAATTGGTGTGGGCTCCAGCAGGCATGTCCCCTCTCCCCTCCCAACTCTTTGCTTCTAATGACCATTTCATACTTTCTCTGCCCTATGTAATAGAATACTGAGCACCTTTTTTGAATATGAGGCCTGGTTTTAATTTGTTTTAGTAATGGGGGTAGTTATGGTATCAGCTTATTTTCCTCTGACTGTATGAGAATCCTCATAGTTGCCAAGTCAGTGGGGCATACTGAAAGACTGTTTTCTATTGATATGGAAACATGGTAGTTGTGTGTCTCAGTGGATGTGATTCCTTCCTGTGAAAGCAGCTTTCATGTTAGAATTATTTTTAGCACTGTTCATTTGCATCTTGTCAAGCAAGCTGAAAATCTACTTTGTTTCTATAGGAGCATTAAAAGCTACCTTTTGTAGACAATAGCATAAATTGCTAATTCTGCAATTAATTAACATATGTATTTGACTATAAATGCAATTTGTGAAAAGTTGTTTATATGCCAAACAAGAGACAATCATTCATGAGGTCCCTTTATCATTTCGATGTACTTTGCAACACTTAGTGAAAGTAAGTAAAACATACATAAATCATGTGACTCATAAATTAACAGTGATTCCAGTTCTCCATATGCCAGCTCTTACACAGTCAAAACAATGCCATCCGGGCATAAGAGGGAGTTATTAGTAAACTAGGGGAATCACAATGTTTATAGATGTGTCAAAGAATCTTAAAACACACACACAGAGAGAGAAAATAAAGGAGGAGGAAACCATAACAGTTCTCTGTTGAATAAATAAATCTGTTAAGTAAAATAAGGCTAACCTGGAAAAAAACAGATGGGAAAACTAGATAGGAAAGGAAGATAAAACTAGGTATTCTCAACAGAAGTTCATCAGATTCTAACCTTTTTGTACTGTATGTGTGTGATTTTATGTATCAGGACATCATAATCATCTGTTCCTTAGCAGTTCTTAAAAGTAGGTAAATACAACCACAGATGAATAACAACACAACATATTATACCATGTCATCATTTATTTTGCCAAAAAAAAAAAAAAGGCAAAATGGAGAAGCCATGCATGAAAAACTAAGTATACCCTTACTGCTCCCATAGCTACAAAGAGGCCAAGTAACAGCCAGGTGATGCTAATCAAGTGCCCTTGATCAATCAATTATCAGCAAGTGTAACTACTTTTATAAAAGCCAAAGTTTGAGGAGTTTGCTGGTCCCCAGTATTGAGGTGTGTGTTAATGCCAAAGAGTAAAGACATCAGTAATTATCTTAGAGAAGCAATTGTTGCTGTCCATCAATATGGGAAGAGTTATAAGGCCATTTCCAAACAATTTAAAGTCCATTGTTCTACAGTGAGGAAGATTATTCACAAGTGGAAAAATTCAAGATAGTTGCCAATCTTCCCAGGAGTGGATGTCCCAGCAAATTCACCCCATCAGCCTATGCAATGCTCAGAGAAATTGCAAAAACTCCAAGTGTTACATCTCATACTCTACAGGCCTCAGTTAGCATGTTAAATGTTAAAGTTCATGACAGTACAACTAGTAAAGGACTGAACATGTATGGTTTGTTTGGAAGAGTTCCAGGAGAAAACCTTCTGCCTAAAAATAACCTGGCAGCACAGTTTAGGTTTCAAAGTTGCATCTGAACAAATCACAAATCACAAGACTTCTGGAACACTGTACTTTGGACAGATGAGGCCAAAGTGGAGATGTTTGGCCATAATACACAGTGCCACATTAGGTAAAAATCAAAGACAGCATATCAGCCCAAACATCTCATACTAACTGCCAAGCATGGTGATGGAGGATTGATGATTTGGGCTTGTTTTGCAGGCACACGACACCTTGGGCACCTTGCAGTTATTGAGTTGGCCATGAACTCCTCTGTATACCAAAGTATTCTAGAGTCAAATGTGAGGCCATCTGTCTGACGGCTAAAGCTTGGCCAACATTAGATCATGCAACAGGACAACGATCCCAAACAAATCTACAAGAGAATGGCTGAAAAAAGAAAATCAAGGTGTTGAAATGGCCCAGTCAAAATCCAGACCTCAACCTGATTGAAATGTTGTGGGTCTCCATTTTGGCTTTCTTATTGTAAAATAAATGATGACATGGTGTAATATGTCATATGTTGTTGTTCATCTGAGGTTGTATTTACCTGCTTTTAAGAACTGCTAAGGATCAGATGATTTTTACTATGTCCTGATCAGGGGTGGGTTCTAACTTACCTCACTGCCGGTTTGCTTCCTCCTGCGCCACATGGCCACGCCTCGTGGGTGCGCACGTGCATGTGCAGTGCAAAAAAATACCCCCCCCAAAAGCCAAAAACAAGATGGCGATGCATGTGCAGTGCCGGAAACTTGGCTTCTGCGCATGCGCAGAAGAAAAAAAACTCAGAAAAAAATCCCCCCCCCAAAAAAAATTCAAAAATTTTTTCAAAAAAAAAGATGGTGGCATCCACAGACCGGCACCGACTGAACCGGATCGGTGACATCATCGTGATGTCACCAGCGGGTCGCTACCGGTTCGGCCGAACCAGTCCGAATCGGGAGGAACCCATCTCTGGTCCTGATATGTAAAATCATAGAACTCAGAGTGTACTTTTTTGTATATATTACTTCACAGACCCACTGGTATCAATTAATATTATCATTAATTAATGGAACAGCAATTATACAAATTTCACAAGGCTTCTTCCATTCCCTTGTATCACAACCCCCAAGTTGTTCAGTATGAGAAAATGTACTTGTGTGAAGTGATTAATTCTGAACTCTCACCAGCACAATTCTCAAGAGTATTTGAAAACTGAAGAAGGGTAGAATGTGAAAAAGAATTACACTACTATACAAAAATTAAAGAAAAAGAAGTTATTAGGAAAGTATTTTTAAGATCTCCTTTGTGTTAAATATATGATCATAAGGAGCAATGCTGATGCTAATGAGAAAGACCATCCTACTGAACTGGGAGCACTTTGAATAATTCACTTACTATAATGGGAACAAAAAATTGGCAAGCTCTTGCTGAAAAATTTGATTGCTTTAATGATTTGCTCTGCATAATATGCACAGACCCGTATTTGTTTGATGTTGATGGAATAGTGTTATGTATTACCATAAAAATCAGGAAAAATTTGCCAAAAGCATTTGAAGTCTGGCATTTTAGGCCTGTATAAGAGTCCATTACATTTCTTTCCAATGTTTTTACTTCTAATTTAATGAAAATATGTAAAGAGGCATGTTTATAATTTGCAAAGCCAGCTCATAAAGAAAAGGCCAAGTAATTTTATAATCATTACTTAGACAGTTTTTAATCTTGCTGTACCAGAATGCTACTTAAGAATTTGTATGCTATCAACTGAAAATAGACTGCCCGATTTTCAGTCCTGAGAACAGGCAATGCAATCCACACATACAAGAGAGCCAAATATGAAATAATATACCAATTTCAGTTTCTATTGCTTTTGATTTCTTCTAACCCTGAATTTCTTATCCTATGTCTGTATCATTTTGCATTTTCTAAAGGTGTCCTTAAATATCCACACATTTTCATGCATATTTCTCCTTGTTTGTTGTGTGCCATTTTATAAACATTGCATATTTTGTATGAAATTTTCCCCAAACACATTACATATGTTATTTCCTGAGTTACATCTGCTTTTCTTCTTCTCACTTTCCCTCAATATGTCTTGTGGTTATGTTAATAGTGGTTTTATGATTCCTGGCTGCTGTGTGTTTTATTTGTTATATTTTATGTGTTTTATCTATTTTATTGGAAGCCACTCAGAGTCACACATGTGAAATGGATTGCTATATAAATCAGCTGATTAAATGAATAAATTTTAGAACATGGATATATCAAAATGCATATATCTAAAGATAGTTACATTTTGGTTTTGGCCTTCACTTATAATGGACAAATTGAGTAGGCTGATGGAAACTGAAGTAACATCTCCCCCTCATACATTAGACTACTACATACAATAAATTAGTACATGATTGTCATATAAAGGTACAATTTGTTAGACTATGTATACCTATTAATCATCTCTCCATTTTAATATGGGATGGAGACCACTTTTTATTTTCAATTTAATTTTTGTATATTTCTTTTCAGTATTTTGGATGTCCCCTTCTGTGTCTTGTTATTGTCTTTTGTCACTCTAGGTTTACCTCTTTTTGTTGCTGTTCTTTGTAAAGCACTATCAAATACTACAATCATTTCTTCAAGGCTGGCCTCCTGTAGAGAAAAGCAAAATGATCTTAGTGCCTCTTTTTCTTTGTTCTTCCAAAGATAGTCTGCTGAATTAAAGTGTCTCGATCTTTCGGTTTGGAAAGGAGATCTTTAAATGGAGAACAGTGTATTCATCCTTCATGGAAGAATAATTAAACATGAGCCATTCTGTTCTTAACAAGTATGAATGGTGCCCTGAAATAAATAGAATTATTCTTTTCAGGTGATGGACCAAGACTTATCAATTAATCAGTGGATGATGATTGCTATGTCTATTGAATTGGAAAGACTGTTCACATTATTATTGAAAACTGGATTTTCCTCAAAGCATTGTCTTTATAAAATTATGTTCCACGTGAAAAATGCACTCTTTGTGCTTTCACAGTAAACATTTCACTGGAATTGTCATTCCTTCTTCATTCAAAAATTTTAGAGCATTCAAGTAAATCCATTGTTAGCTGGATGTTTTTAAGTGTCTTTTGAATGAAATTCTTTGCTTTGTCTTGTTTTGCCATAGACCTGACTTGTCAGTGTCAAAAATATTAAATTCATAAAACGTATCTGCAATAGCAGCATTCCATGGTATATGAGAAAAATGTTGCCAAGTATCTAATGAACAGATTATGCATATATAAAGGGAGGAAAATCTGTTTTTGGAAACAAGTCAGTTCCAGCTGGTGCTTTGGGAATATTTTAATATGATTGTTTGTTCACATTACAGTTTTATAATCTAGGAAAAGAAGAAAATAATCTTTTAAAGAAGACCACTGTTGTTTGGTTATGTTGCTCTTGAGGTAGACAACACAGTTTTCACTGCATACATTGGAATCAGATGAATACATAAAGAAAAAATACACCTAATAGTAATGATTAGTGAACTTTATTTATTTATTTAGTGTATGGCAAATACATGGACTTATAGTAATTGGATACGGATCCTGTTGTTTATCCATTGCCACAGGGGTGAAATCCAGCAGGTTCTGACAGGTTCTGGAGAACCGGTAGCGGAAATTTTGAGTAGTTTGGAGAACCGGCAAATACCACCTCTGGCTGGCCCCAGAGTGGGGTGGGAATGGGGATTTTGCAATATCCTTCCCCTGGAGTGGGGAGGGAATGGGGATTTTGCAGTATCCTTCCCCTGCCACGCCCACCAAGCCACGCCCACCAAGCCACGCCCACAGAACCGTTAGGTAAATTTTGAATTTCACCCCTGCATTGCCATGTTAGTGAGCTAATATTTTATTATGAAAACTTCAATAATCAATAATCACCAGAATATTTAGTTTCTTTATTATTCAGTAATGTTTGTATCATTTTATATCATAGCTTCCTATATCAGAAATAACCAGGGTAAACTACTGGGCTGTGGCCTATTCGGAATTGGGCCGTGCGAGTGATTGGCTGGAGCGCATGTGTGTGCACACATTCACACAGCCCTTGCGTGAGTGGCAGGCCGACATGCATGCGCGCAGCTTGACTTGTGCGAGTGGCGGGCTGGCACACGAATGCCCACCAGCCTGTTGCTCGCGCAAGTTGAGTTGCGCACGCACACTTGCACTCCGGCCAATCACTCACGTGGCCCAATTCTGAATAGGCCCCAGCCCAGTAGTCGGCCGCAGTCCAGGGGTTGGGGACATCTGCAGTAGAATAAGGTAATAACATACATACCGATACAACGTCAATTTTTTACTTTTACAAAATAATATATACAGTACTAGCCATTTCTATAATAACAAACCTATCTAATCAGCAAAACCCAAAATCAAAGTTTCATTTTTTTCCCTACCTCAAGCACTAAATCCAGAAGTGGTTTCCAAATAGAAACAAAATTAATTGTATACTTTTCTTCAATCAAAACAGTCAATTTAGCAGGCTGCGTATCAGTTCTATAGTCAGACTGTACTGTGTGGCTTTACTAATGGAGCCCAGAAATATGTAAGCAACCCATCTATTGGAAAGTTTTAAAAAGTTTTCTCTGCATGCTAGAATTCAAATTTATACTGTTTCTCACATTCTGAACCCAAAGATCAGAAATCTACTAGGATTAGAACTGGGAAAATAGAGAATTTCTGGAAAATTTCACACAAGAGCAGGCTTGTGGAATTAAAGGTAATTCAACTTTCTCAAATGCAAAGTTCTTCTGTCAACCTGATCTATTGCCCAGTGATTCTGCTTAATCTAAAGCCAGATCTATTGGCCAGAGGTTATTTGATTTACAAAAGAGACATTAAAGCCTTGAAAATGGGGATGGACAAAGAAGAAATGAAGTGAATTCAAATCTTATGATAATATTTAAATTAATTAAAGATTAAAACAATTAGAAAAAAGAAACATAATGTAGATTTATTTGATGGTTAAAACAAGATTTTTAAACATAATTTTATTAGTTGTTTTTTTAAAGGAAGACCAAAACTAATACAACTAATATAAAGTAAGAAAAAGAAAGAAATCAAAAAGAAAGCTAAAAATTCAAGAAAGGAGAAAAAAAGAAAAAAGAAAGAAAACAGAGAAGTAGCTTCTGATTTTCTTTATATTGGTTTTAAGCAGTGGTGGGATTCAACTGGTTTGCACTACTTTTGCCGAACCGGTTGTTAAATTGCTGGCTGGCCCCGCTCTGCCCTGCCCAGCCACTACTTATTGGCCTCGCATGCCTTGGCTGATGCCTTAGAGTAGGGGTGTCAAACTCAAGGCCCGCGGGCCTGATCCGCCCGCAAAACGGTTGAATCCGACCTGTGGGGATGTCCTGGAAAATGCAAGGGACTGGCCCGCGTTGCATCGGCCTGCCCCATACCAGCGGGTGCGCGTGCGCATGCTTCGCTCTTCCAGCAACAGCTGAAGCTTGTCTGCCTCTCCCTGCCTGGCCAACCGGCCTGCATCTCTGTGCCTGGCCCCTCGCCTTTGCGCTCGGTCTTGCCTCGCTTCTTCACCCGGCCTTCACCTCTGTATTCTCTCCCTTGCTTCTTCACTTCTGCACCTGGATTCTCATTCCCACACCTTCGCTTCCCCATTCTCCCCCACGCTTTTCCACTTCTGCGCCTGGATTCTCCTTCCTACACTTTGGCTTCCCCATTCTCCCCCACGCTTTTCCATTTCTGCACCTGGATTCTCATTCCTACACCTTTGCCTCCCCATTCTCCCCCTCGCTTTTCCACTTCTGCTCCCGGATTCTCTTTCCTACACCTTCGCTTCCCCATTCTCCCCCTCGCTTTTTCACTTCTGCACCTGGATTCTCATTCCTACACCTTCTCCTCTGTGCCTGACCCTCCCCTCGCTTCTCCACTTTATCCTCTGCACGCAGACTGTCACTTCTCTACCTTTGCCTCTCCACCCAGCACTGGCAACAGCTTTGCCCTTATGGAAGGAGGTAAGCGGATGCCCCCTCGAGGAAGCTGGGCTGGGCTGGGCTGGGCTGGGGTCAGCTGCGGGATCCCAGTGCTGGAGGGCTGGACTGGATGCTTGCCCACTGCTGCCCAGGGCTCTGGAATGGAAGTACAAAGGGGAAGGTCTTGCTCCAGGGTACAGTGAGGGTGGCACAGGAGATACCCACCAGAGGCCCAAAAGCCAAAGCCCTTCATTGGCATACCACACATGTTAAATCATTGACACCCAACACCTGATGGGCATCCTCTCCCATGAACTATCTTGCCCCCTGGGCCCCCAAAGCACACCATGCTCCAAGGCTTTGTGGAAAATGTCTGGAAGTCAATGGAGGGGTGCTTTGGTCTCCCCCCAAAGGACAGCCCCACAAGGAGGCCCTAGGGCAGTGATGGCTAACCTTTTTGCCATCGCGTGCCAAAAGTGGGGGTCGCGGGGGGGTCACATGTGTGCGTGCCCACACCCATAATTCTATGTGCCCCCCCACGCATGCGCACATGACCCCCCCCGTGACCCCCCACTTTTGGCACGGTGGGCCCATTTTTCGCCCTCCCCAGGCTCCAAACGCTTTCTAGGAGCCTGGGGAGGGCGAAAACGGCCTCCCCCCCTGGAGGCCCTCCAGAGGCCGGAAACAGCCTGTTTCCCGACTTCCAGTGGGCCCAGAAGGCCTGAAAATCAGCTGGCCAGTGCGGAGCTGAGCTCGCGTGCCCACCGATATGGCTCCATGTGCCACCTGTGGCACGCAAGTGGGTTCCATAGGTTCGCCGTCACGGCCCTAGGGATCTAACCAGCATTGCCTGCAAAAGCTAAACTTTGGATGGATATTTCAGGCATTTTGAACTCTATTTCTGGGCTTCTTGGATGTTGGAGAGAAATGTTTGCTTTTGTCACATAATTATATTTATAATTTTTCCCAAACTTAATAAAGCATTAGTAAAGAATTGTAAATATATGTGTTTTAGAGAAGCATTATCCTTGTTACATCTCCAATGGATTGCTATTTTGGTAATCCTTTTCTATATAAACGTAACTGAGTCCAGTAAATTATAAATATTATTTTTGTTGTGTGAATCATAATGTGAGAGCCATTGACATTCTTGCAATAGAAATTGAAATACTTAAGAAACAGCAGTTTTAAACTGGAAAGAAAAGGCTGGAGAACCTCCTCCTAGTATAAATGCTCACAATTTAATCCCTATTTCAATTGTGGTATCTAGGATGTGTGGATTGGATATCACTGCCTGTTTGACAGCATTACCCATAAATACTGTATATAAAGATCAGAGCCATACTTCACTAAGGCACTTGGCCTGTGCAGAGTTGGCCTTAATGAAGGATTCCATCTAAAGATGAGTTGCTTTGTTTGTGTTATCAAGCTGATCTACCTAGATTGGAAGTTACCCTCTGATGTGGTAGAAAACTTAAAGGGATGCCAATAATTGCAAAGTTTCAAATAATCATTGTATCATTTCCAAAGCTAACAGGTTTCAGTGAATCACTAATCTTTCACCCAGATAAGCCAGGAGCAGGATTCCCAAAATTTATATTTATAATTTTATTAGAAATTACACTAATATAGATAAAAGCATGAGGGAAGGCTGCCCCAACAAGCTAGCATCCTTACCACTCATAATTGGAAACAAGGATGCCCTTTCGAGAAGAGCCAGCCTCCCTCATGCAGGACCAGGGAGCCCTGCTCCCTGGCTGCCTCCTCTTGGTCTCCAGAGATTTGTCAAGGCAGAAGTTGGACTTAGAGGAAACTGCTTCCTGCAAACTTTCTCCTCCACGGTTCCACACACACAGCAGTGTCCTCTGCCTCCTCCTTTGCTGGGAGGATGCACCAGACAGGGAAATGCCAACAATGTCTGGGATTGGGAGAAGAACATCTCCTTTGGCGTGCTGTGCACACACACACACACACACACACACACACACACACACACACCATTCCATGTTTGGAGACTTTTATCCACATTTGAGCTTACAAAATGCCAATCATGCTGGGCTAGGGGAGAAGGCTCTCTCCTTCCTATGTGAATAAAAGTCATCAAACCTGGAATGCGTGTATGTGGGTGCCCGCATGCACTAGGCTGCCAGCAGTTTGGGGAGGTAAGGAGCTTGTGGGGCACCAAATTGTCCCCACATCAAGTTAGCCAGTATGACTTGTTGCGTCCTGAGTCAGCCACACCCAGTGAGCGGCATTAAGATGGCCACGCCCACCCAGTTGGCCATGCCCACCCGGCCGGCCACACCCAGTGAGCGGCATCAAGCTGACCATGCCCACCCACTCAGCCACACCCACCCACTCAGCCATGCCCAGTGAGTGGTGTTGAGCTGGCCACACCTATCCAGTTGGCCACACCCACCCAGTCAGCCACGCCCATCTGGCCCCCGACATCAACCATAGCCCTGATGTGGCCCTCCATGAAATTGAATTTGACACCCCTGCCTTAGAGTCAGACTGCGGCATAGCTGCAGCTGCTCTTTGGCTCCCTTGCCTCGACCACATGGCCCAGCCTGCTTGCCTGCCTTTGCCGCGGCCTACGACACGGCAGCCTCCCGCTCATCTTGGCCTGCTCACGAACGCCTGCCTTGGGCTGCTCCTGACCACTCCAGCAGCAGAACAGGTAAGCACAGCTGGGTGCCCCCTCGGGGAAGCGGGGCTGGGAAGGGTGGTCGACCTGCGCCCACCTGGCTGCCGGCAGCTGTCTACCCCTGTCAGATTGCCTCGCCCTGTAGCTGGCCCCGTAGACTTGCGCCCGCCTCCCGCCCGGGCGGCATCTGCCTACCCCAGTCAGATCGCCTCGGCGTGCAGCCGGCCCCGTTTTGTATAAATAGTTTTTCATTCATATTGTAAAACTCTTGTGTAGTTTTGTATAAATAGTTTTTATTCATATTGTAAAACTTGTATAGTTTTGTATAGTTTTTCATTCATGTTAGTAACAAAATCTAGTTTTGTGTACCTCTTATTCTTATTTAAGTATTAAATGCATAAAATAAACTACCTTTTGGTATATCTTTTTTTCAAGTGCTTTTCCTTCAATCCCAAAAGAAAAATCTCTGGTCTCAAATATACTTTAATCTTTAAAATTCTCTAAATCAGTGTGTACTGTATACTTGAATCCAAAATTTTGTAGCTTTTTTACATGTCCACCAAATATGAGAAAATCTCCATTGTTCACATTTCCAACATAATTTTGAAGTGCCTTTATACATTCTAGACAATTTCTCTGGTGTCATATACCAACAGTACATCATTTTAATAAAAAATAGCAAAAGCACTTAGACTTATATACTGCTTCACAGTGCTTTTCAGCTCTCTCTAAGCGGTTTACAGAGTCAGCATATTGCCCCCAACAGTCTGGGTCCTCATTTTACCGACCTTGGAAGGATGGAAGGCTGAGTCAACTTTGAGCCTGGTGAGATTCGATCTGCCAAACTGCTGGCAGCCGGTGATCAGCAGAAGTAGCTTGCAGTACTGCATTCTAACCACTGCGCCACCACGGCTCTTTCAGATTATAATATAATCTCTTTCAGATTATAATATACATTTCAGTCCTTTTAACCACATTGTTTCTAATTGTTCCATCTGTATATTATAGCCAAATTTTTTGGCCCACTTTATCATATATTCTTTCATTTGTTCTTTTTATCTTTCAACTTTCAATAAAAGTTTATACCTTTTAACAATTACATGTTCATTATCTGTATACAATTCTGTTTAAAACTAAGTCTTACGGTATATTGGAAACCATAAATTCTATTGTCTACTTTAAATCTTTAAAATAGTTGTAAATAAGCGAATCATTGCCACTTATGTCCTTCTGCCATCAATTTTCTTGATTTGACTCAGTCATTTTTGTTTGCCTATTATTTTTCTTCTATAAAATGCTTTTGTTGAGAATAACAAAGGTTTGGTTTTGACACAACCTGGGTTTGTATCTATCTATATTCTCAATATGGTATGTCTAACAAAATGGTTTTTATAATCAAAGTTAAAACAAGGTTATTACTTGTTTTACATGCTATTACATATTATTACTTCTGGCAACTCTTTATGCACTTTCTGCTCACTCCAGAGTGAAAAGTTAATGTTTTATCTATTTGTTTATAGATAAGAGATGGGGTATTGATGAAAATATAAATATCAGTAATCTTAGAGGGGGGTGAAGAATCACTATTTTTTTAAAAAATTTTTTGATGAAGGTTGGAAGACACTTTATATATTTTTTCTCCTTTATTATTACTTTTCTCTTTCTTTTTTCTTGCACTTTTTACTCCCTTCTATTCTCTTTTTTCTTTAAGTTTAATCTGCATTAGATTTTATTCTTATAATCAAAATTATTAATGAAGCAGAGACTAGAGACCAGAAACAGGTAATTTCAGTGACTGCTTCATATAATATTATGAAGCTTTTGGTTAACCTAAGAATAATTGTATTACATCATTAGCACTGAGGAAAGAACAATGGAAACTATTGTGACATCTTAACAACTTTTCATGGATCACAATTCATTTCATCAGAAGGGGATGAAGAAATTTACATAATCACAACTTAACTAGTAGCAATTTAGTTATTCACACTTACATTTCAGACCAAAAGCAGTAGGCTTTAGATGTGTTTAACATTATATTGGATTGTACTGGAGACAAATGGTTGGGTATGTAATGAATAGGCAAAAATCACTTGAAATAGCAGGGTTAATCATGGGACAAAACCAGCATTAAGGACAAAGAAATGTGCAGTAATTTCTGTTCAAAAATATGACAAGACAGCTAATGATTTCAGAATATAGAAACTTGTGAAGAAGAAAAGATGAAAATGATAGAAGTCTTTTTTTGCCTAAGACATATTGTATCCCTCTGAGTTTTGGTGATGGACTATCATTTATTATATACTGTGCTATACAAAAAAGGGATTTTTTTAAAAAAAATCAAGTCTAATAAAGTGATTAGATTTGTCCAAATTAAATCTTTGTTTTGTATTCCTACCAGACTGAATGATCATGCATCATGGGAATTGCAGTCCAGAATATCTGTGTCAGCTAGCCTGGAGGATCTGCTCTCTATATATAGTCATGTTAATAAATGTGAAGAAATGATAAGAAATAAGCAAAACTGAGTTATGTGAAAAAAAACAACCAATGACCTATTTTTATTTATGCCATTAACTTTTTTCTTCCTACATTATTTATGCTTGTTTAATTATGTCATGTCCTTTCCATTGTACATAGTTCTGAAAGTAGCTTACAGCAAGAATTAAAATAATAATGAAGTGGAAAAAATCCTCTTTTTAAAATAGCTAGAACAGCAGTAAAGTATCTACTAGCTGTTGCCACCTAGTTTGGCTGAAGTCCTTTAATGCTAATTAAAAACTCAGGTACTGAGATGAACTTAGCTTAATGATGATAATGACAGTGAAAATGAATTTCAGGTGTATGATTCAGACTTGTAATAAGATAGACTGCTTCCACATTTAATACTCAAGGCTTTGAGAAGCCCCCCACCCGCTGTTCCTTCTCCAGTGACTTTCTCACTCCACTTTTTTTCCTGATGGAAACTTCTCATAGAAAAAGAACTGAAATACATTCTCTTTCAACTGCCAATTCCCCAAGATTTGACCCAGACCTTCTTTGGGCAAAGCAAATAACAAACAAGATGGTTTTTGCTGTTTAAAAGCAAACTGGTGCGAGAAAGGAAGAAAGCCAGCAGAGTAAGGCTCTTCAAGTGTTTACTGCCTAACATTTCAGCTCCTGTCACTTTTCCTAAAGGAGAAGGATGACGAACAAACCAAACTTGATCTCGGGGATTCATGCTTCAAGGTGCCTATGATCAGAAATATTTTCAAGTACTAATTACAATGGAGGCGCTGCTAAGAGCTGCAAAATTACTGACACTGTATTTGTTATGCAATCCCTGATTGCCATATGAGAAAGCCAACTTCATGAAAACAAGTCTGTTGCAAATTATATTAGCCTGAAATAATTTTATTATACCTCCATTTTCAGCCAGGCTCAGCTAGAGAAGAGGAATCATTAGAAGTGGTAAAAGGAATTATCTGTTAAGAGTAACTTGCCAACATTAGTGTGATGAGAGGCAAAGGACACATTAAGAGAGAAGTATAAATTTTATTTATTTTTTCATCCTAGCTTTATTACTTTATAAGTAACTTAAGGTGGCAAACATACCTAATTCTCCTTCCACCTCCTATTTTCCCCACAACAACAACCCTGCAAGGTGGCTTGGGCTGACAGTAACTGGCCCAAAGTTATCCCCCTGGTCAATGATGGGATTCACATTTTTAAACAACCGGTTCTGTGGGTGTGGCTTGGTGGGCGTGGCTTGGTGGTCATGTGACTGGGAGGGCATGGCCAACTCAACATCACTCACATCGAGGGATGCCTTGCCTGGCCCCTCCCCTCCCAGCCACTCCTTGTCACACCTGGCCTCAACGTATCTATAGTTCTGTAAAAATGTTGTTCATCTTTTTTTGACTTTATTATCTGCATCTACATACTATAGATGTACTTTCATGGACCACTGAAAGGAGGAAATGGCTCACATGCTTTGCCCAAGAGTGTGATAGGCAGGTCACAAAACAGGCTTTTGAGGGGCTGCCACAAAGAAGGGGGGGCAATATATTTTCCAAAGAAGCAGAAGGCAAAACAAGAAGCAATAGATGTAAACTGAACAGAGAAGCAACCTAAAACTAAGGAGAAACTTCCTGACAGTGAGAACAATTAACCAGTGGAATTACTTGTCTCCAGACGTTCTGGGTGCTCGATCACTGGAAGTTTTTAAGAAAAGACTGGAGAGCTATTTCTCTGAAATGGTATAGGGTCCTCCCCCAAAGTCCCTTCTAAGTGTTATTCTGTTATTCTAACACTTTTCCCAGGCCCTCCACTCAGATTTTGGCATCCTCAGTTTTCCTGCCTGAGCAGGGGGTTGGACTAGAGCAGGGGTGGATTCTAACTTACCTCGCTGCCGGTTAGCTTCCTCCTGTGCCACCTGGCTGTGTGTGCGCAGTGCAAAAAATTAAAACAATTCCCCCCCAAAAAGCCAAAAACAAGATGGCGATGCATGCGCAGTGCCGGAAACTCAGCTTCTGCGCATGTGCAGAAGAAAAAAAAACCTGGAAAAAATGCAAAAAAAAAAAATATTTCAAAAAAAAAAAATCCAAAAAAATTCAAAAAAAAGATGGCGGCATCCATAGATCATTAGATCATTAGATATGAGTACTCCAAGATCCTTGACAGAATGAGGGTCGTCTACAAGGTCGTGTACTCCAAGCTTGTCTTTAGTGTTCTGATGTTTAAGTCTCTTTATTCATAGTTCT
>QLTV01001997.1:1225139-1265997 GCA_003457575.1 Thermophis baileyi
TAAGAGGTTCAGCTAAGGCTGTGGAGAGCTTTTTTAAGAAATATGCACATAGTCCATCAGGTCCAATAGATAGAGATGGTTTTAGGTTGCGTAATGCCTTTGCAACGTTATCTTCTGTAAAATCAATTTGTGTTAGATCGTTGTAATTATTTGTGGTACGACTAGGAAATATTGGGCATGAGCCATTGCTGTTTACAAAGACTGAGCCGAAGAATGTGTTAAAAAGGTTGGCTTTAATGGTTTCATCGTTATAGTTGTATAATATAGTTTTATATTATTTATATAAAATTTATATAAATTTATAGTTTTATATTAATATAAAACTATAAATTTTAAAAATTTATAGTTTTATATTATTTTATTTTATGTATAATATAGTTTTCATCTTCAGTTGTCTCTGGTGCAATTATTTTAAGTTTTACTCTATTTGGATGGCCTATTTTTATATGGTTATTGGCATTTCATTGTACAACACCCTGGGTCATAGGTCAAGAAGGTGCTGCATAAATAAGCATATTTTGCAATGCTAAACCAACATAATACCATTCAATATGTAATCAATATGATTGGGATTTTTTCATTTAGCTTTGTACTTTTTTTTACAAAAATTAAATACGTTTTCTAGCCCAGTGTGACACTCTGCCAGCCCCAAAAGCTGACTGTGAAGAATTCAGGATGGTAAGTTTTTTGTTCTGTTGTTATTTCAAAAAACACTTTCAAATCTATTTCCTGCTGGAAACAAGTAATTTATCTTAATTTTGGAAGCATTTCAAATATTATTTTGAACTTTTATAGGAGAAAGTAAAAAATAAGCATAAAATGGCATGAAAGTGGGTGAACTGGTTTTATGTTTTAAAATGAATGTGACCCATTATCTGGGAGAAAAAATGTTGCTGAATTTTAATAGAGGAAGAGTACCTTTTACTTCAAAATCCACATTTCTAATTGACACGTGTATGTATGTATGTATGTAATCAATCTATCATGGAATTATGAAGACAGTCATGTACAAACGCCTTTTTGCTTAATTGCATAACTGAGAATCTTTCAGAAATAACTGACAAGGCTCCTTACAGTATCTTACATTCAAGAATTCCAAATTGCCTTCTAACAGTTTGATGGATGCATTCTCTTTTGGTTTCTTGAAATTGGTAGTGGAAGTCAGCAGGTAATTGCTAAAATATGTCTATGGTGCTTCTCAGAGGTGGGTTCAGACCGGTTCGGACCGGTTCGCCTGAACTGGTAGTGACCCACTGGTGACGTCACAATGATGTCACCGATCCGGTTCGGTTGGTGCCGGTCCGTGGGCGCCGCCATCTTTTTTTTGAATTTTTTTTGAATTTTTTTTTCTTCTGCACATGCACAGAAGCTGAGTTTCCGGCACTGCACATGCGTCGCCATCTTGTTTTTGGTGGGGTTTTTTGAATTTTTAAAAATTTTTTGCACTGCACATGCACATGCACCCACGAGGCACAGCCACGTGGCGCAGGAGGAAGCGAACTGGCAGCGAGGTAAGTTAGAACCCACCCCTGGTGCTTCTGTATTTCAGGTGTCTTGAATCCTGAGCTCCTTATGCATGATTCGTTAATAGGATGTGATGAAAGTTTAGATGTCAGTAACTGATGGTACCAGAAGTGATACTGCATAGTGTCATCCTTTAGATTGGAGTGGCAACATTTAACTAGCAAACCATCTATTACCTCACGAATTTCACTCAGATTTTGCATAAAGCATTTTTTTCATTTTCTACTGAAATGTCTGCTTTCAGAACTTTAGTTTGGATTACCAATTTCAAGAAACCCAGAGAGAATGCTTCCATCAAAATATTAGAAGGCAATTTGGAATTCTTGAATGTAAGATAGGGAGCCTTGTCAATTATTTCATAATATCTTCTCTTCTTCTCTTCTCTTCTCTTCTCTTCTCTTCTCTTCTCTTCTCTTCTCTTCTCTTCTCTTCTCTTCTCTTCTCTTCTCTTCTCTTCTCTTCTCTTCTCTTCTCTTCTCTTCTCTCTTCATGGTCGTTAAGCGAACCAGTGGCTCACTATGGGTACAGTTTTGCTGAAAAGCAGAACTGCCAGTTTTGGGCAAAACTGTCATAGAACATGGTCACATGACAATGGGACATTGCAAATGGCTGTGAATGTGGCTGTGTTGCCAAGCGCCTGAAATTCGGTCACGGGACCATGGAGGGGACCCAGCTGCTGGAACTTTGACAACTATGTAAGTCCCCCTTTTCAGCTCGGTCATTATTTCGAATGATGGCTAAGCTACCAGTCGTAAATCGAGGACTATATGTACAAGCAGGAAAGGATAGATATTTTCTATTTTCTATTTTCTATTATTTTCTATTTTCTATTTTCTATTTTCTATATTTTCTATTTTCATTTTCTATTTAAGTCAGTGTTGACTCCTGGCAACTGCCAGGACAATTCCTGCCATTTTCTTGGCAAGATTTTCAGAAATGGTTCATGATCGCTTTCTTCTTTCTAGGGCTGTGAGAGAACGGACTGGCCAAAGACCACTCAGCTGGCTTTATGTCAAAGGCAGGATGAGAACTCATTCTCTTGGTTTCTAGTCTGGGGCCTTAACCACTACATCAAACTATCTTTCTTTTATGCATTATTATAATGTATTTATTAAATACATTTCAGTCCATCTGATATCACCTTTTCTTTCTTTTCATTGCTGCTGCTATAAACATTGGACATTGTCCTTGTCTATTTGCATTACTGCTTGCCTGGCATGAAATCTCAGGGAAATTCTATGCAAAAAATGTTAAGAAATTTATTTTAGGGATTTGTCACAACAACGTCATGGAGTTGAGCCAGACCTCCTCATATAAAAATAAACTGCTTAATTTTGACCTCTGTTTTTATGCAGGAATAAAAAACACTGCCCACTCAGAACAGGAAGAAAGTTTATACAAAATTTAATGTTCTGATAAAGTGCCCAGAAAATTAAGTAGTCTTTTTTTGAGAATTTTATTTTATTGAAAATTATGTTAGTCAACTTTACTTACAGTTTTTATTAGATACGAAGACTTTCTGTTTATATTGCATTATATTCTATTTTTACAACTTTAGTCTGATTAGACAGATATCATCAATTAGGCTAGACATTTAAACATATGAGTAACAGACTAGCTTAATACATTCTATGATTCTAAATACTTTTTTCCCCACCCCATATAATTTTAATATAAGAGATATATTGGTATGTTTTAAAAATGCTTAGTTTTAATCACATTTTTATCAGGAAGATAATGAGAAAAAATTCAGTATTGGTATTGATCAAATATTTGCTAAAATGTTATTTTTCCTAAAGCATTATAATTAAGCCTATAAAGGACTGTTGCAATAAAGATTTCTCTAAGGTGGGGCAGGGGCAATTCATTTTCCCGAGGGGCCACATGAGAAACTGGCATATAGGTAAATTGAAGAAAAAAAAAGTCACCTTCAGGATAAAAGCAATGCAGCTATGTTGCTTGAATGATGTTCACTTATTTGCATTTGATTTCTAGTTTCTGATTAACCTCATGCAGGCTGGACAGGGACAGCTGGATGTGGCCTGGGGCCATACAATACTCAGGTCTGCTTTAGGGGATGGTCAAGGTGGGGCCCACCTCAACTCTATGACCAAAATTCTGCCTCCTTATTACATGCATTGCATGGCTCTTGACTTTTCTGTCCCTTTGACTGCCCAAGGACATTCCTGTATTGTAGGATGCAATTTGAAGAATGCCCCCATTCTTATCTATTTAATTAGTTTTGCAAGTTTGATAATGATATTTAATCCTATACAGATATTATTGTGTGAACCCTTGCCAGAAGAAATGATGTGCCTTAATATAACCTGATGAACTAGGTCACTTGTAATCTATATAAAAGAGTTGTTATGTCATGGCCGTCATTCTGCTAGCATCGCTTTGCATCCTACCAGCCTGACATTTTTTGCAACGGTGGGGGGGGGGGAGAGGGAGGGAAATGGAATGTGGGGGGACATGGGGGGTTGGGGGTTGGGAGCCAAGCAATGCCGGCCCAGAGAGTGAGATGTGCCTATCCAGCCCAAGGTCACCTAAAAGAATGTGGAGAGGAAGCAGGTGAACACAGAGGGTCTGTTACCCAAACAACCTGCAACTTTTCAATTGGTCAAGGACTGATAACGGGGGAGGGGGGGTCCTGGGGGGAAAAAAGGTTAAGTATATTGTTTGTGTGTCAATTTGGCAGATTCCACTTTGCTACTTCTGTAACCACTTTTGATTCAGTAAAGTATACTCTTGGACAAAACAATGGCCCAGGGGGTCTTTCTTTACTAACTAACTTGAGTGGGATGGATGACATATTATATGGATTCTACCAAAGTCAAAAACATCAAGAAATGCTTATAAAATATATGTCATTTGCATTTATATGGACTTTACATTTTCAAGTAAGAGATCTTAGAACTTCTCTTAAAAATGTCAAGTTAAATAGAACGTTCACTAAAATCTAAATTGCTGTCAGGAGACTGTCCCATAAAAGACTGTTTTCTACCATGCTCCTTAAAACGGAAAAGTACACTATAATTGCATATTACCACCTGTCTTTATCTACACATTTTAATTATCATTATTCAAAATAGTGCCTTAAAATTTTATGATAGAGTTATAAGCCAATTCTGTTGTAAAGGTAGCTGGCTGTAGTTGTAAAATTCTTCAGAGAAAAAGAGATTTGAAAGTATCTTTCCAGTTTCTTATGCAGGGCAGCAGCAGTAGAAAAGTCCTAGTATGTGGAAAATTAATCATGCTATCTCTATCTGACAGCTCAAGTGATTAGTGTGTAGAGGCCTTCCATATCGCAAACTAACAGAACATAAATTTGATCAATTTTAGGCAGCTGACATCTGCTGTATAGTCATATTCTAGTAGAAGCCTTTGCTTCCCAGTGATAGTGCAGTGTTAATTTACTGCCAAGGTAACAATGGTTGAGGGGAACAGAAGTTGTCTTCCATGCGGCTGAAGATCATACAAGTTCCATTTTTATTTAGAGAGTTTTTATATTTCCAGCTAAGCAGAGAAACCACCAACTTAACTGATGGCTTTGAACCCCTCTTTTGCCATTTCTCCTGCTTCATACCCCAGGATTTATTTTTTGTACTTGTAAAGAAAATGAGTAGATAGAAGAAATATGAGTAGGTAGAACAAATATGTGCCTTAGTTATGATTTCATTGATTTGTGAGATGAGGATTATTTTCTTTCTTGAAAATAAGTGACTCTTTTGTGAGGCAGTCAATGGGGGAAAATTAACTTTTACAATCATGGGAACAAAATCTTGCAACATTAATACATTATTAAATCTGTTCCAGCATGCTTTGATTTAAAAAAAATATCTCACCACTATTTGTGAAATCGGCCATCACAGGTAGAGGTAAGCATTCCTTTCCATAAGTGAAGTATCCCTTAGGTCAGATTCAATACCTAGTGACTTACAAACATTGTTTTAGTGATTGTTCAAAGTTACCACAGCATTGAAAAAGTGATTTATAACCAGTCCTTACACTTATGATTGTGACAGTATCTATGTAGTCACATGATTCTGATACAGGTGCTTGGCAACTGGCATATATTTACAACAGTTGCACTGTCTCGGGATCATATGATTGCCAGATCTAAAATTGGGTGTCGTCATGTGATGACTCATTTGATAACCATATTTCTGGAGATGGGACCACATAACCGTCCCACAACCAGCAGCTAATTTAACTCTGTCTGCATTTTCTGGCTTCATATAAGAATATTATTTTTCCATCATGTACCAAGTCAAACCATAATGTCCATTTTATATGCTGTACTTCAAATCCTTGCATGTCCACTGCAATTAGTTACTGTGGCCTATGGAAGGAATGTCCTCTCCCCTGTACTCATTGATCACTGACCTCCATTACCATTTTTTGAACAAGGTTACCAGTAGAACAGTGAAAAGCTGGTCTTTCATTGATTGACAAGTTTATTGACAGAACAGTGGAATAATGAATTTTCTTTTCCTTTAGTAAGTAAATTGCTAGTCAGCTCAAGAATGGACATGTAGGGTTTTATTTATTTGTTTTAACCAGGTAAAATTGACAAGAAAAATCTGACATTTTCCCTTTCAAGTCCAAGAGAGAGAGAAAATAATAAAAGTGGCACTTCTTCTCTTTACCTGTTCAGGAGGATTAAAGAAATGGGCAATGGATCAAAGAGGGTCTTTGGTAAACCCAGACTGAACAGAACATCAAGCTTCACCATAGACAAAAGATGGAAATACTTTGACTCCAGAGAGTGTTTTCTTGAATTGGCTTCATTTTTAGCCCATTTATATCCAGGAAAACAATATAAGTATGGAAAAATGTGCCTGTTGCTTCTTTTTCATACCATTGGTCTAGGAAACACATCCATACCATATAAAAGAAGCTTCATGGATTTGAGCCAAGAGAATGAAAGCAAATATATGTGTCCCGGGATAATGTTGCAAGACCCAATCTGGGTCAGTCACCAGAACCAGAAGTTTGGTCTGCCGAGCTTTTGGACTCGTGCTGGAGCCTATCCTCAGGGAACTTCTCTTTACCGGAACATGTGCTTTGGGCTATTCAATGCATCATATTTATGTGGTGCTTTCCTATTGGTTGATTGGTGTGTTGATGGCTGGTGATTGGCTGTTGTTTCCTTGTGCTGCCAAGTCCTCAAGTCCAAGAACTCAGAGACTCTGTTGAAATTCAGTTACTATCATCTCTCCCCTTTACTTTACTTTATTATGTATTTCTTGAAGAGATTACTCTCTCAGGTTTGCAATTGAGATGTCTACACCATGTTTCCCTCTTAGTTGACCATACCAAATTTTCCCAATCTGACCTGGGCTATTAATCTCTACATACATATCTGATCTCTCCTATATACACAAGTCACTTATGTGTTCTCCAGCTGTGTTGTCTGTACCCCATGGAGAGCAAATTGGAAAGAGACATTTGCTTTCATGGGACTTCTGTATGTCTTAATTTGTACAATATTGATAAATGATGAATGGGGAAGGATGCCTAAAAAATGGACAGAAACTAAAGAAAGCTCAGAAACTGGAATTACTGTTGCAAAGCTAAAAGGGCCCAATGCTATTTCTGAAATGAAGTCACTTTTGCTATTGTCTCCCTGGTAACCACAGAATTCAGAATATAGCAGCTTCTTTATGAAGAATATTCCAAAAGCATCCACAGTTCCCCTCCCCCCCTTTTCTTCCTGATTCTTCAGCTGGTATTACAAGAAGAAAGTGGCAAAGGGGGTGGGGTGGGGGAAAGGAAGGAATTGCATGAGAAATTGCCACTGGGGAAAAAAAGGAGCTGAAACAACTGATGCCTGGCTTTTAAGAGCAGGGGAAACAAAGAAAATATGTGATGTTTTCTACATTGCTGCCAATTTCAACATAAAATAAAGGCGATACATATCTATTCTTCTCCAATAGTTGCCTAGGTTGAGAAACACTGGATTTTTAACTTGGTGGAACACAATAATTCAGAATAATTCAGGCTGCTTTTTGAAATGCAAGGGTGGACTGGGGTGGGGGTGATGGTACTGGGAAGATCTCTAAGGGTTAGGGCAGAGGTGGGTTCCTCCTGGTTCGGACCGGTACTATAGAACCAGTAGTAACTTGGTGGCCTTGGTCGCTAGAACCGGTAACGACCCAGGTCTGCCATGGCGCCAAACCGGTTCTTTTGGCAGCGCCATAGGTGCCGCCATTTTGTTTTTTGCTTCTGCGCATGTGCAGAAGCTTTTTTAAAGCACTGCACATGCGCAAAGCAGCAGCGAAGAAAAGAAGAACCCACCCCTGGGTTAGGGTCACCAAAATATATAGCTTTCCTTAAACCCAGTTTGTATTTCACTTTGATTTATTACTGCAATGAAAATCAAATATGCAAAAAAAAATATTTGCAAATGAGCAAGTAATTTTAAGAAACTCATAAAGAAGGAAAATGATATTGGGGAAAAAAGAATCCATATGCAATTTGCCTCTGACATTCTTGCTTGCTTGGCTTCACTGTTGAAAATTTATTGTGGATCATTTTCAGTTTATTTTGTCCCCAACACATTCCCAGTTAAGCCCTACACCCAGATCACATATACCACAGTCAGTTCAGCTAGCAAAAATATAGCTTTAAATTTCAGCAAAATTCAAAGCAAGTTTGTTGACTTTGTTAAAATCCAGCAAGAGCAGGGAGAGAAATATATAAAGAACAGGGAAGAAATTTTTAAAAAGGCAGATAACTCAATAGAAACATTCTAGATTATCTAAATCTCAAGACATCAAACTTTACAGAGCCACTGGAAACAATATTGTAAGTCATTAGCATGGACTACAAGGAGCGGCTTTTGATTATTCCTGTTTAAATCTGTTTTGTACATAATATCAGAATAGAAATGTAATGCAGGAAACTAGTAGACTATCCCTCTTTGATTTTGACCCATTAAAGAAATAATTTGGTGAATGGAGATACGTGCAACATTCTGCAATAGGTTTATGAAATATACTTAGTTGAAAGCTGATGTATCACTGATGTACTCAGTTGAAAGCTCTTAGGAGTTTTGGCAGTGTCCACCTCTAATGAAGAGGCTTCTTGATCACACAAAAGTTTCTGAATATGTTCAGCTAAATGTATATACAAACTCATTGTGAACCTTAATAGAGCATGCTTATTTTTCTGAGCAACTTTCATAACTAGTACAATAAGTAAAACTTTGCCGCAATCTATAGTTTTCTTTTTTCCATGTAAACAGCACTCTGGTATAAGTATATCTTTCTTAAAAGAGAAAGGTTATTGTGAACAGTGTGAGCTTAGAAAAACGCAAAGCAGTCAAACTTGATGCCATTCATGCGGTGGAGAATGTGCTTTGCCAGATTCTTGAATGCAGAGAAAAAAACAAATTGTTGAAGCATCTCCTTTGCCTCTCTACTTTCAACGAAAACCACCTGCACTTTAGCAAAACTTTAGGAAGCACTGCTTTCTCCATATTGGAGCCACAGCATTTTATTTGCAAAGTATAATCTGTTTTAGTTAATTTAGTTGGCTCTTCAATCTGAAGCACTTTTGTAAATCTAGAGTAAGTAACACAACCATTTATATTGTCACAATTGGCTAGCTAGTCCCCAAGTAAACCAAAATAATTTGTTTTTATTTAAGAAATAAATTTAGAGGTAACGTAATGGCTGAAAAAGAAGGGGCAAGGAATTGCCAATAAATCAGAAAGGTGGAAAACTATGTAGGTCGTTAGCATGGACAGTCCCAAAGGAGGGGCTTTTGATTATTCCAGTTTAAATCTTTTTTGTACATACCTGTTTCTACATGACTGATGAAATTGAATTTTTTTCTAAATCAGGTTCAGTAATGCAAGAGAGTCAGGCAGGAGAAATGAGAGATCTCACTGCAACCAGATTTGTGTCAACTTCAAGGGGGTCCTGAACTTCATTCACACTTCTTAAACACAGACCTCAGGTGGATCTGCTCAGCTGCAATAAAAAGGTCTTTTCTATTCCTACTGCCATCTTCCTCTAGTGTTGTCTCTGTAAGGTGGAATCTGTAGCTGTGTTGAGGGGAAGAGTGAAAAGGATGGCTAGACTTGAGTCTTTGATGGGGAGGAAATGGCTGAAAGGAGATCTTCCCTAAAACTAACCCTATCCAACAAGCTTCTTCAGCTCTGACACTGGCCTCTAAAAAATGCAAATAACCAGCTGTCTGCAAGGAATATAATCCTTCTATTCCCCACCATCCAGTCAGAGCTGAAGAAGCTTCTTGGATGAGAAGCAAAACGTCTTCAAAAGAAAAAAACAAAGTCCAGTTGCCTCCTGAAAAAGCACCTTTGGGACAGTTTTATACCTCCTTACTTCTAATAATCTTTAGTCCATTCAAATAATGTCGTAGAACTGGAGTTATTTTCATTTGTTCTTAGTTATGTCTCTGGAGATTCTTCAAATCTTTAACAAGTCTCCTTTGTAATCCAATATAGGAAAAATATCCAGGTCACTCTCTTGGTAAATTATTTGCAGTCCCCTTTAATTAATAAAACACCAGCTGGTTTCTATTGTAGTGTAGAGTAACATACTTTTATATGTCACTGTTGTAACCTATCCATTGTAAATCCACTATCAATTCAGTTTATGTCTTACCAAGTGAAACTCATTCCTCTTCTGTAACAACTTTTAAATAGTCTGTCTATAGAGGCAATAAGCAAATATTGCTGTTGATATATGAACGTCTGACTCCATTTTTCAAAAGTCTCCTTCAGTATTTTTAGTGTTAGTATAGTTTGCACTGTTCTATACCTGTTAGTCAAGTTTATGTGTTCTTCTCCTTTAATTGAAATCTTTAGTTTTCTCTGGTGTCTGATGTTTAAAATCTTATTTTATTATGCTTTATTTTATTTTATTTTAAATCAAAACCAAAGCATTTTCCCACAAGGAGGATTCTTTATAATTAATTCCAAAAATCTTACTTCAAATTTATCTGGACCCTTAGTTCATTTGTAGCTTTCTATAACCAAATCTTTAACCAATATTTTACTGTTTATTTTTTAAAATGTTTTTTAAAGTTCTTAAGCTTGTAAATTTTTCTTTCATTAAGGATTGAAAGCAAACTCACCTTTTGTTTTCACACTTGTTAATTCAAAGATTTTTAATAGCTGAAAGATGGTTAACAAGCAATTTCTAAAAGCAATTAGAAAAGTAAGTATGCAAATTTAATGTCCTTTCAAAGACATTGACCATGGTTTGAACAAGATGGCTCTTCCTTCATCTCCAACTGCCCCAAACCTGCCAGGGGCCACTGTTATGCAATCTTCATGTGTGAAGGAATTCTCTGCAGCACTTGTGGGTGATGTCAGTCCTCTCATTTGTCTGGAGAGGTTCAAAGAGCTGGTCTGCTTACTGGATTTCATTCTTTGCTGCAGTTGTCAGCTCCACTTTTTGGGGAGCCATCTTCAGTCCACCGTTCCTCCTCCAGAAGTCACTTACACTACTTTATGATGTGACATTGCTATGACAATGTTGTAAGTCATAAAAAAACCCTCAACAGCTAATTTAATTTTTTTAATAGCATCTATTGAATTAGAACACATTCCTTTTATTTCTAATATAATGTTGATCATGGGGCTTAATGTAGAGCAGGGGTGTCAAACTCATATCGTCACGGCGGCGTCACATGAGGTATCGGGACTTTTCCCCCCTTCACTAAACCAGGCATGGGCATGGCCAGTGTGTGACGCATCCGGGCCAGGAGTTTGACAGCCCTGTTGTAGAGCATTATTTTTTAGTTCAGAATCTCATTAACCAGAATTAAAGTGCAGTATTATGTTTTGCTGGCTACTGAATCTTTTTACAGTTTGTCTTATAAATTATGAGTTCTGAATGTTAGCTTTGTAGTATGCAGATATGTTTTTCCTCAGGAGATATGCTAGAGTGTCCTAAACTGTCAATCAATATGATTTTTCTTTAGTGTAAATCAATGTGATTTTTATTTACTGGTCAGCAAGCTAGCAGCAATTTATTTCCTTAATACAAATATTGTAAAAGCTTGACAAAGAAAAATACTTTTGTCCATCTACTGTATATCTAATGCATCATGCAGAACTTTCCCACCTAACCACTAATCTATTATTGATCAGAATTGGACAAATCTTGAGGAGGAGAGCATCCATGCAGAGATAGCTAGGAGCAATTTATAAAACAGCTACAGAAGCTTAGAGGAATATCTACTTGTTTTAATAATTTGAAGAGAGGTGCTTTGTGTGTGGTCCTACAGAAGGATTCACACAACATGTTATTATTTCCATAATGTTTCAACTGTATTATGGAAATCTACTTCAATAAGCTATATTGAAATCCACATTTCCTGTGGTCTTCAGTTATTAGTTTTTATTTTTATACATGTTAGATTAACTACTGGATTTTTTTCCTGTTAACATGATCAGAGGATTGACTGGAATAAGCTTTCAGTTCATTTCCTCAGCAGATGGGAGTATTTGCTAACTATGTCTGAGTTGGAAGTTGGACCTGAATAGTATTTCCAAACATCAAACAATATTATGACTGTAGGGTAGTCCTAATCAAACAATATCTTAGAAGTAGGCAGTGGTGAACTAGTCTCATGGTGTTACTATAAACATTACATAGATAAGTCCATAAAGTCACCAGGAACTGATTTGACTTGAAGGAGACTATTTTCTCTATTGCATTATCCTACTTAGATTCATATAAACATCCTTCCTTGGTATCTATCATATTTGTAACTACTTTTCTGTCTCCCATTCCCAAAATTAGGTTACTAAATCTAGGAAGCTACCAGTGTGAATATCCTATCAATGCCCTGCTAAAATGCTAAATCATGCATGTCAAGGGCATTGTAGGAAATGAAGCATGGGGTTCTCAGCTTCTTGCTACTCAGCCTCTAGCAATGGGGGTTCCAAGTGCAAGGCAAGATCTCTTTTTCCCACCTCCCCCCAGAGAGGATTTTGCTAACCGTCTTTCAAGGCTGAACCCATCCTACTTGCCATCCTGTTCTTCAATACCGAAACTTATTTGAGAAGGAGACGAAATGAAATGCTATCAAATGTAGAGCTTAGTACTTCACCAAGCTGAGATTTTCTATATATATATTCATCCAGATAATGAATAAAACAAGTTTACATAGAGGAAAGAATGATACTTACAAAATGTGACTGCAAGGTCAGATGTGACTATCAAAACAAATATGTTTACAAGCCTGGAAGAAATAATTATATTTATCTGAAAGAAGATATCCCTTCCCTCAAATAATTACTGTTAAAATGGACAAATAACTAGGTTTGTGAAAATATGTATGTTGATGTCAAGGGTTACACTTTTGGAGTTGGGTCCCTCTTAAATTCTGAACTATCTTCTTTTTGGGGAAATGTGAGTGTTCTACTTTTGATCAGTGCTGGCTCTTGGTGACTGCAATATTCTTGGCAATATTTCAGAAATGATTTTCCATTGCCTTCTTCCTAGGGCTGACAGAGAATGACTGATCCAAGGTCACCCAGATGGCTTTGTACCTAAGGCAGAATTCAGTCCCCCAGTTTCTAGCCTGATGCTTTAACCAAACTGGGTGGACATAAGGCTACTGTAAATAAGCTATAGGACATCTGGTTCACATAAGAAACTATTGACTTCCGGCTGACGTTGTGGCGATATCAGATGCAGGAATGGGCTTCCGTGTTCCCTGTGCTGAGTTCTCCCTGTTTGTGGGCTCTGAGAGGAGCCAAAGCTGCCTTGTAGTGGCAGCAAAGCTAAGGAGGGGCGCCCTGAGAGGTCGTGGGAGAGATCGCAACTCTCCTGCTGAACCCTGAGCTTTTTTCTCTCTATGCCACGGCGAGGAGAAGAGGCAGGCTAAAGATGTCTGCCACGAAGCTGGGACAGCCGAGAAACACCTAAGAACTGTACTGGAGCGGAGACGGTGAACAGTGTCTGGAACTGGGTGAGAAGAATCCTTTTTATTTAAAACGTAACCCCAAAAGAATATCCAGGAAAAGAGAGGCTCACTGCTATTTTTAAAAGCAGCAATTTAACATTTTGAGAAGAATTTCAAAATTGAAGGAAAAAGAATCAAAGGGAGAAAGGCAAAAACCTTTAAAAATACAGAAAATTGGATTTCTAAATTCGACAGGTGTTGTTTTGGATAGGCATTTCAAAATGCTGGAACTATTTACTTAAAAAACCTAACATCATCTTTATGTTTTGGATTGTTACCATTAAAATTGGATAAAACTGGTTAATATTGAAATTTGACTTAAGAGTGTCACCTGCTGAGAAAAGGAAGGCATAACACATTCCCAAAATCCTGGAAATACTTGGCTATTGGAGATTTAAACGTGAGAATAAGAAAGACATTATTATTAAAATGACCCCTGAAGGCTACAACACAAGACTGGATTTATAGAGGGACTTATGAAGATTCTGGAAAAAATTTTGGGACTATCCAGAGCAACAGGTCGATCAGCTTTGGGATATAAAGATTTATGAATATTGAACTTTTTGAGAAGTGACTTTAGGTTTGAATATATGGTTTTTGGATTATTGGACAAAAGAGGGACAAAATAAAACTAAACGAGATGCTCCACCAGCAAGAAATGAGTGGAATTTGGGAAGAAACAGTGTCGATAATTCAGAGTATTAAGGATACTTTGGAACTGGAGTTGCAGGAAGACTTTTTGGGAAGAGAGATAGGGGCAAGAGTAGATATTTTGAAAATTAGACAATGGAAAAGGGCAGAGAAGGGAGAAATGTTTAAAATGATTGGTCAAGATGTGGAAGCAGATAGAGATAAAGATCCAAGAGAGGAATATGGGAGGCAAGCTAAGAAATGAACAATTAAAGCTTTAAAGTGGACAAGAGACGATGGATAGGAAGGGAATATTTTTAAATATAATAGTGGCAGAATTAAAAGTTAGAAGAGGGATAGAAACTAGAGAGAGGGGGATTAATGGAATACACATTTTTATATAATAAGGTGAAGTAATAACAAGAGGGGAAATCAGGACTTGAATGATGGTATTACTAAGTATGTTTGAATAATATGGTGACTGGCATAACAATAACATATTGAAATATTGAATAACTAAATAATGGAAGATTATAACTTAACATAAATATGTGTATTATTATTAGAACCATATAAGCTTGCTAAATGTAACAAATATGATTAATAATATTTTATTTGTATTAAAAAGAATGACACTCAGAATATGGTGATTGGCATAAAAATAACATATTGAAATATTGAATAACTAAATAATGGAAGATTATAACTTAACATAAATATGTGTATTATTATCAGAACTATATAAGCTTGTCAAACGTAGTAAATATGATGAATATTATTTTATTTGTACTAAAATGTAAAACACTCAGGTACCACACTGTTCACGCATTGAAATGTTTGTAAAAAAATAAAAAATAAAAAACTTGGGGGGGGGGAGGAGAAACCATCACATACACAACTTATATCTAGGCAGAAAATTATTTTCAGTTTTGCCCATCCTGGTTTTATTACAAGCTTGTGCCAGATTCTGAATATTCAGTATACAGTACATAGCTATGGCTCTATTAAGTCGGTCTTGCTGTGAGAAATATTAAAAGAGATATTTTTAAAATTAGTCTATGTGGAGAAAATATAAGAATGCAACATGCACAAATGGGAAAAAAAATCAGTTTAGGAACATTTATTTTGTGTATTGGTGCCCAGATGTATCCCTAAGCTGAGTCATAGATGAGGCTTTGTTTCTGGTAGACGGAGGACTATATAAAAGCTTCCTTCCTGTTTGACTTATGCAACAAAGGTCTCTTGAGTTTAATGTAGCTTCTACTTAATGTAAATCTACACCTCTACCTTCCTCCTCCATTCTGTTGCCTGATATATTCTTCATTGCAGACTCCTAGCTTGTCCTCCTGATTCCAAACTTCTGCCCCATCTTGAGAGGTTGCTTTCAACCTAGCTTTGATAACAATGATCTTCATTGTGCATCAGGATGGTGGATAATGATTCAGTTATATTGCACCAATGTTAAAAGAGAGAGGAAGAATTACATTTGTGACTTTTTTTTGGAAGCTTCACAAGAATTTTTACAAGCAGAACAGAATGAAATGAACTCAATATACCATGGAGCTGAATTGATTTTCTCTGCTAGATTTTTTTTTCTTTATTTGCATTTACAAAAACATTAATTCTCACACAGTGCTGCCTCAACATTAATTACTCTGCAACAAAGACAAATGATCTTGTAAACTGCTCGGTGCCATGCATGTATTAACGGTGACTGTATGGTAGGATCAGAAATAAGTGGAAATTTAAGTAATTAATATAACGAAGCAAAGCAATTCTGCAAGGTGAATAAAGACATAGCTTCTCCTTGAAAACTGTTTTATTTGTAAACATTGCTATGTTCAACCCATGAATATCACAAAAGGCCAAACTCTTCTCATGCTGCATAAACATTGAAATTGTCCTGATATCACTGTTTTCTTTAAAGGGTGACTTCTTTAGAGTTATTTTTCCCTGTATCAGAACTTGCATTGTTTTCTATAGTGAATGTAGGTATACATAATTACAACTTCCAAATATTAACTGTTACACAAAATCAGTGAGTTTGGGAAGATAACTTTCAAGATGTGACTGAAGTTATAGCAAGATCCAGTCTGAATTGGTCAGTGGAACCAAATGTTTATTCTTCCAAGCTTTTGGGCTCATGCTGGAGCCCATCATCAGAGAATGTACCCTGGGCTGTTCTATGCATTGTGTTTACATGGTTCCTGGTTGTATGTGGCTTTTCGTTGTTAATTTAAGCTTGGAAGAGTAAGCCAGTGATTGACTCACAGTGGATCTTGCAACATTATCCTGGGACATATGTATTTACCTTCATTTGTGAAGTTGTTATAGTTCACCATTAATTAGTGATTCAAAAATGTGAAAACATTAGGTTGCAATCATTGTCTGATATGGCTAAATTCAATATTATCAAATATTGTAGAAAATAATTCAGCAGCAATATGGTATGACACAGGGGTGGGTTCCACTTACCTTCCCCACCGGTTTGCATCGCGACATTTTGCGCACGCTCTCTCTCTCCGCTCGCGCACATTCCCTCACACAATTTTGCTTCCACACATGCTCAGTAGCTGCAATCAGCCCGAAACAAAGCTGAGGAGCTGATTAGCTGTGCTTCGGGCGAAGGAATAAAGGTCAGTATAAACCAGGGCCGGAAACTCGGCTTCTGTGAATGCGCAGAAGAAAAAAAAATTCAAAAAAAATTTCAAAAAAAAAATTCAAAAAAAAGATGGCGGCGCCCATGGACAGGCACCGACCGAACCGGATCCGTGATGTCACCAGCGGGTCACTACCAGTTTGGGCAATCCAGTCCGTACCAGGAGGAACCCACCCCTGGTATTACAGCAGCAACTTTTAAAGATCTAAAAAACAAGTAGAAATATTACATTTACTAGCCAAAAACTAGTTATATATGTGCAAGCAAAGTCATAAGAATAGTAACTTCAAAATATTGGTCTCCTGAGCCATCTGTTTGCATTTTATTTTTCAGAAGAGAGACAATGAAAAACCTAGGCAATAATTTCTGGGAAAAGAGGGTAGGATAATAAAAAAGTGTATAAAGAAACCTTCATGCTATCAAATTTACCTCAGGGAGAGGGAAAGTTCAAGCAACATTCAACAACCTGGATCAAAATTCAGTTTTCCTACACATTTCTTTGAATATTGTTATCCATTATAACTCTAGATTTTATAGGAATATTCTAGCACTCATATTGTTACCTAGTTTGGGTAATGAAATGCCTGCAAGAAAACAACCAAGCATCCCTCATTTCAACTCTGAGCTACAAATAGGAATACCTACAAATAAAGAATATTCATACCAGAGTTTATATTTAAGTAGCCATATGGATAGAAATGCATGCAATGTAATGCATACAAATTGATGCTATTTTTGTATATTAAAAAAAGGGAGGCTCAACGCATGCAAAAGATATTCATTTGGTTATCCTTATCTGTATCTGTATCATACAGATTAACCTCTAAATCTGTATATCCAGGTGAGAATCATTCATTCATTGGATGATAATTTGTCATCCTTTTCAGTGAGGAAAATTGAACAGCTAAAGTTTCTTAACTCCTCTTTTCTAGCAAATCTTTTTAATAGTAATTTTATTAAAAATTACAATGGTAAAATACAAATTAAAAAAGAAAAGGAAAAAGAGAAAGAGAAAGTTCAGAAAAGGAAAAAATAGAAGAGAAAGAAAAGAAAGAAAAATAAGGATATAGTAAAGAATGAGAAGAGAAATATATAAAGAACTGACTTTTCCCTTCATCACAAGTATAAACCATTTTAGCAACTTATCACCTTTTCTTAAAGTATAACAAATGATCTCTTTTTCCATATTGCATCTCTGATCAATAAACAAATCCTTAAAACCTCATAATTGTATTCCTGATCAGCAAAAGTCCATTAAAGTTACCAGAGATAATACCTCTATTTTAATCTTTATCAAATAAATCAACTTTATATTACTTTCTTTTATTTTTAACAACCTTGATAATGTCCTAGAACTTGATTTCTTTTCATTTTTTTCTTTCTCCTTTCTCACAAAATTCTCCAAATCTTTAATAAGCTTTTATTTTTTTTGTAAATCAAGTATAGGGAGGTTATCCAGGTCATTTTCTTGGATTGTTATTTGTATATCTCTTTTAATTATTAAGATATCAGCCAGTTTCTTTTGTATGTCCCATTTTACATCTTTTTCCATGTCATTCTTCTAACCTGTCATTTTTAAATCACTTTCAGATCAGTGTCACTTTCGTATGGTAAAACTGATTCGTTTTTGATAACTGATTTTAAGCACAATCCATCCATAGATTTAGAAACCTTCAAAATCTCATTGTATCATATTTTTGTAAAATAATTAAAAATAAGCATTTCCTGTGGGAAAGTTCTTATAATTGATTCCAAAATCTTATTTCAAATCCAGAGACCCTTATTTCCTTTATAGGTTTCCAGAATCATAATTCTAATCACGCTTGGCTCCTATTCTAAATAAATAAATAAATAAATAAATAAATAAATAAATAAATAAATAAATAAATAAATAAATAAATAAATAAATAAATAAATAAATAAATAAATAAATCTATATAAATAAAAATGTAAATGTTCGTTTGTTCAAAATCTTAAATCTCTGAAAGTTCTTCACCGATTGCTTTGAAATTTTGACACAACGTTGTATTCGAATATGCACGTGTTTTTATATACCTATATTATATAGATGTCACACCTGTGACAGGTAACAACATGTTTTTTTATGAAAAACAACGCCATCTGTTGGACGTAAAAGCAACACACACTATACTAAATATGTTACTATTCCATTTCAATGTTTCTGATTTATGATCCATTTACGATTTTCACATTTCCAATATAAATCACATACGGCTGAAGATATTTTCCGTCGAATACACAAGGAAAATTCAAATATGAACATGCATTTCACAGCAGAATTCTACAACGAAGCATTGATAATGATTGGAGATTTCTGCTTAGAAATCGCGAACAAAGTTCTCAATCAATTGGGAATGTCATCACCAAATCGATCTGCTGCTGCTTCGTTCGATGTAGAATTGCGTTCTGAACAAAATTACAACACGGGTGATCACCAGACTGAGCCACAGCAACGCGTGGCCGGGTACAGCTAGTAAATAAATTCATTCATTCATTCATTCATTCATTCATTCATTCATTCATTCATTCATTCATTCATTCCTTAAACTTGTACTTAAAATATATTTTGCTAAGAACTGAAGAAAACTCATTTGGTGTTTTGAGACTTGTCAATTCAATGGTTCCTAATAGCTGAAAGGCAATTTCTGAAAGTGATTAGAAAAAGAAATATGTGAACATGCCAACCATGCCAACCATCATTGGAGCAAGATGATTCTCATTCCCCAGAACTCTAAACCTACCAGAGACCACTATCTTGTGGCCTTCTGGAGAGATGTTCCTGTCTGGAACAATTGAGAGTGATCTCAAATCCTTTCTTTGTCTGGAAAGGAATTATGAAGAGCAGGTTTATGTGCCAGCTCTTCCTTCTGCTATGGTTCTGCTACTTTTAGCAGAACAGTCTTTAGTTTGCCATTTATTGCCCAGAAGTGAATAATGTTTGGCAATTCTTCATTTTCTGGCTTCTCAAAGCCTTTTTCAGTCCAGTTACCTTAGCTTGTTTCTCTTATTGAAAAACTAATGGAAAGTTCAACTATTCTGTAACTGGAAGCTGAAAGCAATGAAGACGCAGTCAAAGTTAGACTATTGCACAATGCAGCAAGCAACTGTCTCTTTCCCTTGGGAAAATGGAACTCTGTTCATCCAATAGCAATAGCACTTAGACTTATATACCGCTTCATAGTGCTTTACAGCCCTCTCTAAGCGGTTTACAGAGTCAACAAATTGCCCCCAACAATCTGGGTCCTCATTTTACCCACCTCAGAAGGATGGAAGGCTGAGTCAACCTTGAACCGGTGAGATTTGAACTGCCGAACTGCAGCTAGCAGTCAGCTGAAGTAGCCTGCAGTGCTGCACTCTAACCACTGCGCCACCTCGGCTCTTAAGATAACTGGGCTTTCTGGTGTAGGATAGTGATTGCTATTAATCCTAGGCGTTCTCCAACAAGCACTGTAGAAAAACACCTAGAGTAAGTCACATAGTTCAACCCTACATATACAGTGGGAGATTTGATTAATTAGCCAGTACCTTTTCAAGGATATTTACTGGCTCAGAAAAAAAAAGAAGCAGTTACCCTGAGACTCTTCATTTATTCTGATATTTCAAAAAACTTTACATGCTTCTTAACTGGGCCTGGTAGATTTCTCTTAATTTTGTTCATAGCAATCATTCTCTGACTTACCAGCTGATAGCAAAACTCAGCTATTACCCTCTATTTATATTTGTAATTGTTATATTTATTTTTCACTTTTCTCTAAGCGGTGCTTAGCTTGAAGACCTCTAGCAAGGGAGAAATCAGTCCCCAGTGAGAAATATTAAGTATATTTAAAACAAAGAAATAATTGGGTCAGTTGTCTCATACAGAATTCATTAAGAGGCCTTAACCTAACTATTATTTGACTCCCATTTTCATTAGCACTGTGCAGTATAAAGACAGTAGACAGAGATCTGCATTATAGGATTGCTCTAGCTGAGATCATATGGATGAAATGCTTTGAACTCTAATATTAGGTGCAAAGCTTGAGCATTCCCTATTATTCCTTCAAATGAAAAACTGAATGTTACTGAATTATTCAGGATGTGCCCTGAATGTCTGAGCAAATTTTAAAGTTTTCCAGAAGCTTTCCTAGACACAAATCTATAGAATTTGGACAATTCCCCATAACTTTGTTTATAATTTATTACAATTCTCAAATTATGTAACAAGATCAATTTATGTTGAAGGCATAAGTAATTATTTTAAAATACCTTAAGAATTAAAGGGAAAACAGAAAACATGCCTGTTTGATCAGCAATGCTATGGAATTTATTTTATAGGATTGTGCTTCCTCTCTCTCTTTCTTCCCTCATGAACCAAATCCCAGGCTCCTAAAACCATATTCCCAGGTAGATTTTAAAAAAATATTTTGTTTTAGAACATATATATAACTACCTATCTTTCAGCCCACTCTGTGCAGCTCCCAATCATACTAAAATTCCTGTCTAACATCCAGAGAACTGTGTCAGTTTAGTCTTCACAATGCCTAGTTAGACATAACAGAAGTAGCAACTGATGTTATGTTCCTATAATAGCTGTCAACCTGGATAGCTTTAAAAAGATGTTGCCAAGTTTATGGACAATATGGTTTTCACTGACTACTGGTCACCATATTGCCCCCAGAATCAAAAGCTATAAAACTCATAACAATATTTATTCCGGAACATGAGGCTATTCTTCCCATTAGAAAATTATGGATAGGCTATTGAGGAGCTATGGTGGCACAGTGGTTACAATGTAGTATTGCAGGCAAATTCTGTCCACAGCCTGGAGTTCAATCCTGACAGGGCTCAGTGTTTACTCAGCCTTCCATCCATTCAAGGTCGATAAAATTAGGACCCAGACTGTTGGGGGCAATATGCTGACTTTGTAATCCACCCAGAGAGTGCTATCAAGCACTATGGGGTGGTATGTAAAGTCTTATTGTTGCTGCTTTTTTTTTTCTTTTTGTAAAAAAAACCCTCTTAATTTCTTACTTCCCTGCATGCTACTTGCTCCATTAAGCCTTTGTTATAAGTTTAATAAAGCCATTTTTTTCCTCATCTTATTTGATTTAACTGCTATTCTGGTAACAAAGATATATAAGTTTCATGAAATAAAGCTAGTCCTTTATTCCATTCATTGGGAAAGCCTGAGATTTTTCTTCATTTTATCCTCCTTAACATCCCTTGTCTGGCAGCTCTCTTAAAGCCTGCAGCTTGCGGTAGATTTTTATGTGGGGTTTATCCTGAGTTCCCCAAATAGGATCATCTGAATCTCATTAGAACTAGTCAATTATATATAAAATATGCACTGAGGGGAATTTTGCCTGTTTTAAATGTCTTCACAAATAAGCTTTTGGTGCCAAACTGAAAAAAAAGGAGAACTTTCAGACTTTTTTGCCCATTCCCCCCCCCTAATTAGTCCAACTAAATTAGTGCAACAGAAAGAGGGTTGATGAAATCCTTTCTGTGCTATGGGAAGATTACACACACAACCTAGTGACAGGAATCAGACTTTAAAGAGAGAGGGATTATTGGGAGATCACAAGGTACCTCACAAAACAAGCAATATTGCAAAATGATATGAATAACTGCAGCACACAGCAGGCTGACTTAATGTTTCAAAGCACTGTAAGCCTCTTTGGTAAAAACCATCACCACTATCTCAAACAGCAGGTGGGAGTAAGCCAAAGCCCTCCAAGCAACTGAATTATTTATGCTTCCAAATTAATATGTCTTTCCAATTCTTGTCTTGCATATACAGTACTTCAGTGTGCATTGCAACAATTGCTAAAATTTGCATCTTCCTTTAAAAGCCAAGCTAAGCCCGGTATGCTCTCAGGGGCAGAGGCAATGAACCTTTTCTCTATCGGCTAATGAATAGCCTCCTGCTGCAGTAATGTTATCAGGAAAAATGCTTTCCAGAGTATCAACCAGGGTGAAGGTATTCCTAGTTCCATTGAGGCCACCAGAGGACTTACTAATGCAAACCAATTTGCTTTGAGAATAAATGTGATATAGGGTTACCCAGGATCCAAATGAACAGCTTCCCAATGAGTTCCAAGATCTCATATGGTATACCTGATTCTCCCCATCCCATTTGATTCTTAAGCAATCTGTAAGGTTGCTTAGACTGAGAATTAGTGATTGGAATAAAATTGTTCAATCAGCTTTATGGTTGACTAGGGAACTGAGTATGGCTCTTCTTAGTCCTCGCTGGATACTATAATTAACTACTCTGCCATACTGACCTGATATCTCCTGATGGTCAGAAATCATCAAGTCAAAACTTTCAAAGCAGAAAGAAAAATATTATGGCTAGCTTTAAATGGCTGAAAGTTAAGAAAGCAAGAATTTACACAGCTAATCTAATATTTTCAGAAGTACATCCAGATGTTCCCATGCAGTTTGATTTTAAGTTAACCAAATTTTGTATTACAAATGCTAACTTTTTAAACTCTTTGAAGCTTGATATTCATTTGCAACTTCAAATTTGCTTGCAACATCTTTGTTCTGCCATGTTTTTATGTTGCCTTTGTTTTGCCATCAGCTCACAAATGAAGCAGTTTCAACTTGTCCCTAGTTGTATTTGTGTTAAAATAAGATTTCCATGCTTTTCTGAATCTCATCCAAGGGCAGTTTAAACATAGAATCTCTTGGACTTTGTCACTCATTACCTTGGAGGCAATACACAATATTGCAGTGACTTGAAACAAAGGCAATTGAGGACAGCAATTAGCAATGGAGATAAAAAAATTCATGATTCTACTTTTCTGATTGTTTTATACAGTTTTCTAGGTAATCATCAATAACTAATTAGTTTTCTGCTGACTCAAGAGTCGGTAGAGTTTCATCTCAGTGATGGGCAAGGACCTGTTTCTTTATAGTACAGGTAGCTTCATAACATGCAGGATTCAGCAGTTTATGCTTTCCTATTATCATTTTCAAGATCTAACTGTAGATGTAAGGAAATTTAGAAATGACACTGGGGATAAAATAGGAATGTATGAGCCATTAAGGGACAGATAGTAGAAAAAGTTACATAGTTCTAAGGGGAAAAAAAGAATCCATGCCTTAATTTTGTTTAGAATAAGATGAGAGAGAGAGAAAACTTGGAGAACATTTCAAGATTCTGTTATCTACCTTACTACAATACAGTAAATAGCATTCCTGGAATTCTAACTGGCCTACCTTGGCTGACAACATAGAAGGGAACATTTGAGTGAGGCAGGTATGCATTTCTGACTTTTCCAAGAACTGCTTTGCATTTGCACATGGGGATCAGCCTACTGTTATCACTATCAGCTATGAAATAGGCAAGGTGATATTCTTCCTGGATTTTGATCTACAGCTCCCTTAAGTCCTATCTCCAACAGTGAAGGATAATTGGAGCTGAAGACCAACAGTTGGGGAAAATTGGTACAGATCTGCATTGAAATAAATTGGGTGATATAGTCCAGATAGACTACAGCCCCATCCCCCTGGGGATTAGCTATTTGGCTGGGATTTGGAGAGTTTTATTTGGAAACAGCTTGGGAAGGCCGACCCATACGTCTGCCATTAAGCTGTATCAGTGCTTTTGTTTGGTAGACCAGGCCTTTGCATCAGTTCTACATTTCTACCTAAGCTGTTTGGAGACCTTTAGTTCTTTTGTCCTGCCTTCTTACAGTGTTGTAGCCATGTCAGCAAAGCCTTTTTAGTATTCTAACTGTGCTCATTAATGCATACCTATTGCAACTATAGAAACTTCTCTGCTGGAACATAAATAGCCATTGAAATATCCTGTAAATGCCCAGGGCATATGTTACATTAAATAAAATTCATCATTTAATCTCCCGCAGTTGATGTAATTTTATAAATAAGACATAGAAATAAGAAAATTGACCTGTAGTGTGAATCATGTTTCAAAGTTGACAAGTATTGTCAAAGGAGAGCTACAGCTAGATACAGAGGGGCCTAAAGAAACTAAAGGTACATAGCTACACCTTTTAGGACTCTAATTATTTTAAAATGATTTTTTTTCTTTTGGACTATTTGTTCAAGGGAGCTGTTAATAATCCAAGTGTAAAGTTAAACTAGGTTTCTCATGAAAATTTGATTAATAACTTGGTACTATTGAGGTTTTGTAGGGTATATGCCAAAGGAGCATAATTTTATTGGCCAGCCTTACTCATTAAACATAATTTTACCTAGGCAGCTGTTGTTATTAAAAATATCATTTTTCTTCTGGAAATGGATATGAAAAATTCACCCAAAAAGATTTCCAGAGGGATTCCCATATTAGATTGCTGCAGCAAAATGTATTGTTTATGTGCCAAGTCATTTTCAACTGCTACCAATTACATAGGTAGATTTTATCCATAATGATCTATCCCTAACCTTGTGTTTCAGGTCTTCAACAGTATAGTCATTGCCTCTCTGAGTCCATCCACCTTGGGTTGGTCACCCTCTTCTCTTTTCACTCTTCCCTGCATTACAGCCATTTCCAGAGAGCTAGGTCTTCACATTTGTGTCCAAAGTACACAAATCCAGAGATACAAGTGTGCTCATGGTGTCTTTCAGGTTCCACTTTGAGTGGTAAGGAGATGCCTGGTTTTTGTGTGCAAGACCTTTGGCAGTGACTGTAATATCCATTTCTCCACTGAGACAGAGAGAAGTGTGGATCACAATAGAAACTAGTGGAGGCACAAGAAAGGACTACTGCTGATTTAGATCCTTAAATCTAAATCCTTAGATTTAGGACTGTCAGTTCATTTCAGCAGTAACCTAAGAGTTTTCCTTGTGCTATGTTACATGAGCAAGAGCAAATGAAAACCATCATATTCCCCAAACACAATGAAAATCAAAGTTTTCATCCATCTCATTATTGGTTTGGGCTCTCCTAGCACTTATATATGTATTTTTACATTTTACTGCTTGGTTCCGGTTTGACGTCGCAGCAACATCAGTGGCAGGGATTGCAGCTCCGCGATCCCGTGCTGAACTCTCCTCGTCAGAGGGCTCTATCTATCTATCACATGGCGTGCAATACACGCGCAGCCATGCAGTGCGGGAGGAAGCAAACTGGCGGAGAGGTAAGTTAGAACCCACCCCTGAACTGAATCTATACATGCAACCCTGTACAATACCGTTACTACTCTGGAACTGGATCAATTGGTAACAAACAACACTAGACTCAACAACTGTCTTGATCTCATCTTCTCCTGTTTAAACAACAGTTTAAACTCAATTTACGGACTACAAATAAAAGAACCTTTTTCTAACAGTGACCACAGCATGATTGACTTTTGTCTCAATTTACGTCCTTGCAAAGAAGGTCATAATGACTGGACTCCAAATTATAACTTTAAAAAAGCCAACTATGATCTCATAGCTGCCGACCTGACATCTCTTGATTGGCACATTCTGTTAACTGGCTGTAATACTGCTGAAGACCATTATAAAACTTTTTTACTCGAAGTCAAAAGAGTAATTAAACTATATGTACCAATAGTAACCCCCAAAGCCAGAAAAAATAAATTACCCATAACAATAAGGAAACTTCAATTAAAAAAAAAATCTCTTTGGCGAAAAAACAAAACTGGCTACGTAGCTAACTTTAAAAGCCGCTACAAAACCTTATGCCATCAGATAAAGGCAGAATGCATCAATTATTACTGCAAACAAGAGGAACAGCTGTTACACACAAAATCCACCCGCACCTTCTATAATTTCATAAATACCAAACTTAAAGACTCGAAAACCATGCCACCCCTAAAAGGGAAAGACTGTAATGATGATGCCGTTAAGGCCAATCTTTTCAACATGTTCTTCAGTTCAATCTTTGTCAACAGCAATGGCGTCTACCCCACATTTCCTAGTTGTACCACAACTAGTTGCAATGATCTACTACATATTGATTTCACAGAAGATAATGTTGAAAAGACACTACGCAACCTAAAACCATCTCTATCTATTGGCTCTGATGGATTATGTGCCTACTTCTTGAAAAAGCTTTCCACTGCGATAGCCGAACCACTAAGCACAATCTACGCGATATCTTTTAGAACCAGCTCTTTGCCCAACCTATGGTCATTAGCCACGGTCATTCCTATCTTCAAAAAGGGAGACCCCAGCCTAGTTGAAAATTACAGACCAATCTCATTATGTTGTGTCACCTGCAAAGTCATGGAATCAATCATCAACCAATCCATTACTCTCCACCTAGAGACAAACAACCTACTCTCTAACAAACAGTTTAGTTTCAGGAAAAAATTGTCCTGTAATCTACAACTCCTACACTGCAGAAACATTTGGACTACACAATTCGACCAGGGTAAAACAATAGATGCAATTTACATAGACTTCTACAAAGCCTTTGATTCAGTGGTACATGACAAACTACTGTTAAAACTACGCTCTTACAGCATTTCTGGATCACTGCACAAATGGATAACTGCATTCCTGTCAAACAGGCAACAAGTAGTCAAAATAAAGAGTGCCCTATCAAACCCTGCACCAGTTAACCCCAAGGCAGCATTCTAGGACCCACTATCTTTCTAATTTACATAAATGACCTTTGCAATCATATTATAAGCAACTCTTCGCTGATGACATAAAACTATTTAACACCACCGACAATACTGCTGCCCTACAAAGCGACCTTAACTATGTGTCAGAATGGTCGAACAATTGGCAACTTCAAATCTCAACCAACAAATGCTCTGTTTTACACATTGGCAACAAAAATCAGAACACCAAATACAAGCTGGGCGGATATGACCTCGTAGACGACCCTCACTCTGTCAAAGACCTAGGAGTACTCATTTCAAAAAACCTAAGCCCCAGAGCTCACTGTAACAGCATTGCCAAAAAGGCATTAAGAGTTGTAAACCTAATTTTGTGAAGCTTCTTCTCCGGTTACATTGTACTACAAACCAGGGCATACAAAACTTTGCCAGACCAATTCTCGAATACAGCTCATCTGCCTGGAATCCACACTGTATAACAGACATTAATACAATTGAGCGAGGCCAGAGGTATTTCACGAGAAGAGTACTCCACTCCTCTGCTCGCAATAGAATCCCTTATGCCACAAGGCTTGAAAGTTTGGACCTGGACAACCTAGAACTACGCCGCCTACGGTCCGACCTAAGCTTAGTACACAAAATTGTCTGCTACAATGTCCTATCTCTTAATGACTACTTCAGCTTCAACTGCAATAATACATGGGCAAACAATAGATACAAACTCAAAGTAAACTGCTCCAAACTCGATTGCAGAAAATACGACTTCAGCAACAGAGTGGTCAATGCCTGGAATACACTACCTGACTCTGTTGTTACATCCTCAAACCGCCAAAACTTTAACCTGAAACTGTCTACCATGGACCTCACCTAAGAGGTCTGTATGGGGGCATGCATAAGTGCACCAGCATGCCTACCGTCCCTCTCCTACTGTTCCCATTATTCGTACTCATTTCTTATGCATATACTTTACCTGTTTATACTTATATATTTATATGTTATGTTCATACTTATAATTGTTTTTTCATACATGCTTGACAAACTAAATAAATAAATAAAATAAATAAATAGAGTCTTTCCACTGGAATAAAGCAATCTTTTAGCTACAGACCATTTGGTAAGTTCAAAAACTCTTCATACTTGGAAAGATTCCAGAATTTTAACTCAAAGTTGCAAAGCATTAACAACTTTAAAACTTACACCTCTTCCCAAATCATGTTAGCAACTATATAAATATGAAACCAAAATAGTACAATCAAAGAACAGACTGAAAACATCAGTGTCTCTGCCATAACTTTAAACCAGGGGTGGGTTCCTCCCGGTTTGTACTGGTTCTCCCGAACCAGTAGCAGCCCGCTGGTGATGTCACAATGATGTCACTGAACCGGATCAGTGGGTGCAGATCCGTGGGGGCCACCATCTTTTTTTTGATTTTTTTTTATTTTTTTATTTTATTTTTTAAAATGTTTTTTTCCTTCTGAGCATGCACAGAAGCCAACTTCCGGCACTGTGCATGCAGTCGCCATCTTTTTTTCGGCTTTGTTTTTTTTCTTTTTGGATTTTTTGTTACTGCGCATGCGCGCGCGCGCGAGGCGCGCCCACGCGGCGTGGGAGGGAGTGAACCGGCAGTGAGGTAAGTTGGAACCCACCCCTGCATTAAACTCCCAGTTTAAACCCAGCTTCTGCTAAACAAAACAAATTCTTGTTGCAACACCTCTTATGTTTTGAAAGACTGATTAACCACATTAATAATATTTATTTATTATAGAGGGAGGGTTTTTTGCCCACAAACTCAGAAGAAAGGTTTACCAGCATTGTATTTTGCCCATCTTTTATTTCCATTCAACAGCTCATCAAAATCTTTAGTGCATTCCTTATCAGTCCATTCAGAATGATTTATTATTTCTCAGGGGAAAGAATATCTCTTTTAGATCTGTCAGGCTCTTACTGAGAGTGGAACTGCAGTGGTATTTTAATTGCTGAATATGCGTAGTTCTATAGTACTTTGAATAATGAGGAAAGACTTTTAAAATTACAAGCCATTCAATACAAGATCCTGTCTCTAGAATCTTTGAAGGGTCAGGAGTCAAACTAACTCCTTGCCATTCATCCATGGTGAGAAGGGCTCCTTTTGAAATCTTTAATTACAGCCTGTTTTCCTTTGCTTGTTCAGATTTATGATGGGAAATTAGAAGATACATTTTTCCCCTGAGAACTTGATTTGGGACACATAATTCATTCCAACATCTGCCAGTTAATACGAAACTAATTGTAATGGGGCATATGAACATGCATGGTGTATGGTGAATTAGGCTCTCTGATTCCAGTGAAGAGAGTCCTAAACCCTCTATCCACAATGCCTAGGGAAAACTTATTTAGCAATGCTAAATAAGTTAATTCCTTTAGTTAATCCCTTTACACTAGATCTCTATCTCTGCTGGTTTGCTCAGGAGGAGGCATGTGACAATCTTCCTGCCTTTTTAAAAATCAGGTGCTTAACCAGACAGATGAGGTGGTTCTAAATGTCAGAAGCTGAATCACTGACATTCATTAGGAATGCAAGTGTTGGGGTATACCAAGATTAAAGGACTAGGAAGGGGGTTGTAAGAAAATAGAAGGGAATATGAAAGAAGAAATAATTCAATCAGCCATTCTTAGAAGCCATAGGCATCCACACTTCAAAGTTAAACCTCAGAACACAATCCATGAAATAAAATTAAATCAATAACACTTTTTGTTCCAGTGATTTCTCTTAGATGGGGGCACAGCAATGAAGAGACAGGATGTGGGAAACTTTCAGCACCTTTTATTCCCTAGCCGCGAAGTATGAACTGCTTGCAGGCTGCCGGGGCTCTCTATTTAAGGAGCTCCGGCAGGCTAGCCGACCACTGACAGTGGTTTATTTTTCCTGCCGCTAGGTCAGCCAATCAGCGGCGACCATGCAAATCCTTGCTACATACATCCGTACGTAACACCCCTCCCCTCCTAGATTGAGACTTGTCCAATCGGTGATGTACAAGAGTCATGTAATCCCGCAGGTAGGCTGGGCGTTTAATGTTCCTACTGGGCCTGCGTGATTCAGTCGTGTCCGGGGCAGCGGCCTGTGCAGTCAGGCCTGCTGTCTCTCCTGGGCTCTGTAATGGAACCTCCTCGAACTCTCTTTGTGGCCTGGCGGTCTCCGGCCTGGTACCTCCATCCTCCGTCCCCTGATCGCTTCGCTGGATGTCGGCGTCTCCAGGTAAGTGTCCACGCTCCTCCATCAGGCTTGAGAGTAGTGTATCCTGGTTTCCTGTAGTCAGGGTCGGTTCTCTGGTGGCATTTTCCCAGCTGGTTGGTTTGTATGCTCCGTGGGGCAGAGACTCAAATTGTGCCCGGGTTTGTCCGGGGTCTGTTTGGAGTTCCTGGCTGTCTGGTTGTCTCGCCCAGGAATCTCCCAGTCTACTTTGGAGTTGGTCGATGTGCCTTCTCCACACTCGGCCGTCGTCGGAGTTCCACCTTGTATGATTTGGGACTGGTGACAGCCATTACCCTAGCTCTCACCCAAGTTGGGTACCCCGCATAGTTGTGGGCAAAGACCAGATAGTCTATTTTGAATTATCTGGTCTGCCGGGCGGAGTCCAGGGGTTTTCTCGGGGTGATAGTTTGGGTGCAATCTATCTAGCCGGGATCTTAATTTCCATCCCATCAATAGCTCGGCTGGGCTTTTGTTGGTGGTTGCGCTGGGTGTAATGTGCTGCGCTAGTAAAAACTGATCAATCTTTTCTTGCCAGTTTCCCGGTCCCATTCTGGTGAGCATTTCCTTGGTCAGTCTCACCATTCGTTCTACTTGCTCATTGCTTGCCGGGCTGAATGGTGCCACCAGAGCATGCCTTATGCCCTGCTCTGCCAGGAAAGATTCCATGGTCTTGGCTGTCAGTTGTGGCCTGTTGTCCAAGACTAGGATGTCGGGTAGGCCGTGGGTTGCGAATATTCTTCACAACACTCGAATGGTTGCATCTGTGGTTAGGGTTGACATGGTGACTACTTCTAGCCACTTGGAATACGCGTCAACCATGATCAGGAAGGTTTGTCCCCCATAGGTCCTGCAAAGTCTATATGAATTCTTGACCAGGGGCCCTTGGGTACTTCCCATTCCTGTATGGGTGTGCGAGGTGGGGCTGGTCTCGTCTCCTGGCATGGCGTGCAGGTAGCCACCCATTCCGTAATGTCTCAGTCCAAATTTGGCCACCAAAGATAGCTGCGGGCCAACGCTTTCATGCACACGATCCCTGGATGCCCCACATGTAATGTCTCTAGGACTTGTTTCCTCAATTTCTGGGGTACAATGACTCTCTCCCCCAATGCAGGCACCCCTTAAGGGTTAACAATTCTAATTGTTTATTATAAAAACTTTTGAACTCATCCTCCATCTTCTCCTGCGGCCCTCAACACCCAGCTCAAAACCTTGGATAACAGCCTGTCTTTCTTGGTGTGTTCTGCAATCTCGTTGGATGTGACTGGGCTGGTCGTGCCAATGTCTATTAGTAGTATTTGTGCTATGGGGGCTGGGTCTTCCACGAGTTCTGGCATCAGGCATCTGCTGAGGGCGTCTGCATTGCTGATGCTTTTGCCAGGGCGGTGCACCAGTTTGTAATCATATCCCATGAGAAAAATGGACCACCTAATCATTCTGGGTGACATGTAGTTCGGGGTTTGTTGGTTTCCAGCGATGAGTCCCAGAAGCGGCTTATGGTCAGTGATGAGTTCGAATCTCCTCCCATAAACATATTTGTGGAAGCATTTGATTCCTGCAACGGCAGCCAGAGCTTCCTTGTCGAGCTGACTGTAGTTTCTTTCAGCTGGGGACAATGTCTTTGAGTAGTAGGCAATGGTAACCGATGGTAACCATTTGGTAACTGATGGCTGAGGACTGCCCCGACTCCGAATGGGGACACATCACAGGTCAGTAGCAAGGGAAGAGTCTCGTTGTATTGGATTAGGACACTATCGGAGGAGAGTAGTTCTTTAACTGTGGCGAATGCGCTGTCCTCCTTCCGTCCCCAGGTCCACGTGGCTGTCTTCCCTAGTCGTTTGTGGAGCGGCTCAGCAACGGTTACCTTCTGTTTTAAGAAAATGCTATAAAAGTTCAATAGTCCCAAGAAGGCTTGCAGTTCCATGTTATTCCTTGGGGTTGGGGCTCCTTTTATAGTTTTTATTTTGCTTTCCATGGGGTGGATGCAGGTCCACGTGGCTGTCTTCCCTAGTCGTTTGTGGAGCGGCTCAGCAACGGTTACCTTCTGTTTTAAGAAAATGCTATAAAAGTTCAATAGTCCCAAGAAGGCTTGTAGCTCTGCTTTATTGTTAGGGGTTGGGGCTTCCTTTATAGCCTTTATTTTGCTTTCTGTGGGGTGGATGCCTGACCCGTTGATTAAATAGCCAAGGAACCCAACTTGTTCTATGCCGATTTTACATTTTTCCTTTTCTACTTTGAGTCCCTTCTTTTGGAATCTCCCCAATGTTTCTTTTAATCGGTCCCTGAGTTGTTCATTTGATTCTCCTGATATGAGGACATCATCAAAGTAGGGGACTACTCCTGGAATGCCCTGCAGGAGGCGCTCCATCATACTTTGGAATAGCCCTGGGGCGACGCTTACTCCAAATTGCAGCCGTTTGCATTTGAATGCCCCTCTATGCATCACAATCGTTTGGGCCTCAGCAGTGGCGGCATCCACAGGTAATTGTTGATAGGCCTGTGCCAAGTCCAATTTGGTGAATATTTTGCCAGTTCCCAGTGAATGTAGCAGATGTTGCACTACTGGCACTGGATATGCACTTTGCTGCAAGGTTTTGTTTAAAGTGCACTTATAATCCATGCAGATGCGGATGGAGCCGTCTGGCTTGACTGGGGTGACTATTGGGGTCTCCCACATGGCATGATCGATCGGCTCCAGGATCCCTTGGGCAATGAGTTTATCCAATTGCTCATCTACCTTGGGCCGTAGAGCAAACAGAACCCTCCGTGGCTTGAGCCTTATCGGGGTAACACTAGGGTCTAGGTTAAACAAAATAGGTTTCCCTGTATATTTACCTAGGCTCCCATCGAACACGTCCCCGAATTGTGCCAGCAGCTGGTCTAGCTCGTTTCCTCTGATTTGGTTTATGCCCGTGATGCCAAGTCCCAATGTTTTGAACCACTCGATGCCCAGCAATGTGGGCCGGTTGCTTGCGACGACGGTCAGGGGAAGTCGGCCACAGAAGTTTTTAAATTGGACTTTTACTTCAGCTTGGCCCAACATGGGAATGCTGTTTCTCTGGAAATCATTCAATGTGATATTCTGCAGCTTGAGTTGTGTTCTGGATATTGTTGGCTTGAGGCGTTGGAGCGTTCGCCAGGACACAATGGTAAAGAACGAGCCGGTGTCCAGCTCCATTTCGCATGGGGTTCCTTTGATGAGGATTGTTACATGGTATTTGTCCCCACCGCACACATCCAAATGCCCCACGATGGTTTGGTTGATTCCCCAGGTGTCTGGATAGTGGTCCTCCCAGCGTTTGTTCCATTGGAGTCCGGGTCTCACTTGCCCTTGCCTCCCTGGGCCCGATGGTGGTTTGGGTTGGTAGGGGGTCGGCTGTGTGGCTCTACAAGCCTTGGCTATGTGGCCTTGTCATTGGCACCGGCGGCAGTTGGCTTCTTTAAAACGGCAAGCCGCTCAAGCATGGAGTCCCATGCATCCGGAATAATGGGGTTGCTTAAAGTCAGTGTCTCTGGAGCTTACCCGTTTGTCCAGATATACTCAGTGAATGGCTTCTTCTTCTTCCCATTCGTCCCCGTATTCGGGAACCTCGGTGGTCCAGTCGGGCTCTCGGTGGGTGCGATGGACCCTGCTGGTATTCCTGATGTCTACAGCGGAGTTATCCGAGGATTCAGCAGCCCTCGCTTCTTCAACCGCGTCCTTAAATGTCACCCCTCTTCACACCAACAGTTTCTTTTGGAGGGTTAGGTCCTTCATGCCCAGTATGACCCGATCCCTCATCATCTCCTCGGGGTTGACGAACTCGCACTTTGTCGCAATTTCCCTCAGCTTCACCATAAAGTCATTTATGGTCTCTCCTTCTCGTTGGCGCCGATGGTAGAACTCGTTCTGGCTCACCATGGGGGTTGCCGTTGGGGAATAGTGATCTTTGAGGGTATTTTGCAGCGTTGTCCAGGAGATTGCTTCTATGTCCGCGGGTGCGACAAGGGTCTGTGCCATCTTGTAGATCTTTGTCCCGCAATAGGTGAGGAATAGGGCTCTCTTGTGGTTGTCTGGCAGGTCCTGGTAGTTGTTGGCTTCCGGGAACATCCTGAACTGGCTCATGTACGTGTGCCATTCTTCTGCTTGCAGGTCAAATAAGCCTGGTGCGGGGGAGGTCTGAGTAGTCATCCTCAAGTTGGCCGGAGCAGGGTCGTTCCTTGCTGTAAAGATGGCCACGGATGCCACGAGGTGGATGGTCAGTTCCTTTGTCCCTTCTTGTCCTCTTCAGAATCCCATCCTCGTCACCAGTGTTAGATAGGGGGTGCAGCAATGAAGAGACAGGACACGGGAAACTTTCAGCACCTTTTATTCCCTAGCCGTGAAGTACGAACTGCTCGCAGGCTGCCGGGGCTCTCTATTTAAGGAGCTCTGGCAGGCTAGCCAACCACTGACAGCGGTTTATTTTTCCCGCCACTAGGTCAGCCAATCAGCGGCGGCCATGCAAATCCTTGCTACGTCCGTCTGTCTGTAACAATTTCTACTTGGCTTTATAATTTCCAATCCAGATTTCATGGGTTGCTTTTTCCCTTTAATTGGCATGAAGCCCTCACTGGGAAATTTTCTGAAGGGAGCATTGGACCAGAACTAGGAAGAACTAGATACCTGTCCATCCTCAGCCATGTAAGTTTCTTGAGTGATTTTAGACAAGTTGTTTGTTGCCCAACCCACCTCTCTGGGTTACAAGTAGATTTTGTTTACTGACTTCCTTGTTTAGCAACAATAAATGTAACTTTATGACGAGTCTTTATAACAGAGCCGAGGTGGCGCAGTGGTTAGAGTGCAGTACTGCAGGCTACTTTAGCTGACTGCTAGCTGCAGTTCAGCAGTTCAAATCTCACCGGCTCAAGGTTGACTCAGCCTTCCATCCTTCCGAGGTGGGTAAAATGAGGACCCAGATTGTTGGGGGCAATATGCTGACTCTGTAAACCGCTTAGAGAGGGCTGTAAACCACTATAAAGCGGTATATAAGTCTAAGTGCTATTGCTATAGTCTTGGCAGTTATGACTTTTGCATGTCTGTAAAGCAAAGTAAGCATGGTCATGGTTTCAGTTAATGACTAAGTTGCTGGTCACAGTTATGGTTGCTAAATGGAGACTATCTGTAATTTGGGGGAAATGGAGGAAGGAAGCAATTCTATGCACAGTTCTGAAAATACAAATATAGTGAGTGGGTAAACAAATAAACTAATAGGATCAATAGTGTGAAGGGGGCATGTATGCGCCTTAAAGTCAATGTTGACTTTTGGTGACTACATGGACTAGACCCTGCAGTTTCCTTCTTGGCAATATTTCAGAAGTGGTTTGCCATTACCTGCTTCCCAGGGACAAGAAGGAGTGATTGGTCCAATGTCATCTATCTGACTTTGTGCCTAAGGTGGGACTAGAAATCACAGTCTCTGAGTTTCTAACTTAGTGCCTTAATCACTACACCAAGCTAGCTCTCTAGTCGGAAGGGTTCATCATAACAAATCCTGTTTTCAGGGCAAGCGCAATCTATAATTTCAGCTTCATTTTACCTTGCAGCAGCTTTGGCCACATAAAAGGAACAGAGGAATTCTTTCATTTCAACCTTTTGCTTCTGTTCATTATCTTCAATTGATGTACTTAAGCTCTTTATTCAACCTTAAGATAGATGTTCTGTTTGGAAAACAAGCACGCTGGAATCAGGTGGTGGAACCAACAATATGATGACATTTGTAAAATGTGACACTGACACCATTTATTACAAGAATGCCATAGAAATTTGGCTTACAATTTAATAATTGCAAATTAATGGCATGCCTAATGAACAGTATGGGAAAGATCATCCCCACATATACTGCACAATCCAAGAGTGCAGGAAATAGGGCAGACGATATAAACTTTGTCATTTCAATTGAAGGCTACTTAGCTGGACTCTGACCTGTACCTAGGACAGAGGCTTTAGGTAGAGGGCAACACCAAATAAACAAAATCAGACTGATCAAAGTCCTGCTCCTTCAGTGGCCACTTTGCCTTAACAATTTCACTGATATGAGAGAACCAAAGGATATGTTTTTGTCATGATGAATCTTTTCAGCTACATCCTCTGTAGTTTTAATAACCACCAGATCAAAGCCCTGTATTTCTACACAACAGAAGCAACAATGCATAAAATGAGATCTGCCATGTAGTCAGAGCTATGTGTACATGTAAAAGTCCTATACAGGTAGTGACTTATGAGCATTTTTCACACTTATGACTGTTGTAGCATCCCCATGGTCACATGATCAAAATTCAGATGCTTGGGAACTAACTCACATTTATGACCGCTGCAGTGTCCAGGGGTCATGTGATCACCTTTTGCGACCTTCTGACAAGTAAAGTCAATGGGAAAGCCTGATTCACTTAAAACTGTGTTACTAAATTAACAACGGAGGCGATTCACTTAACAACTGTGGCAAGAAAAGTTGTAAAATGGAGCAAAATTCACTTAACATATGTCTCACTTAGCACCAAAAATTTTGGGCTCATAAGTCAAGGACTACCTGTAGTTTGAAGAAGAGCAATGTGCAAGGATTGGCAAACTTCTTCATGGTGCACTTTATCTTGTTGATCAAAAGTTGATAACATCCTTGCATTAAGGACTGACTTTCATTTTTTTTTCACCTCTGTGGAACTATAGGACTATTATGATATCACTTGAACTGGTGAGCTCACATTTTTAAGCTCATGTTGGAGATTTAAGAAAATGACCCTTCCTTTGGGAGCTTTGCAGACTTGGATATTAAGGAGCAAAATGGCTGTGTTAATTTTCAAAACTTAAAGATCTCCACTTTGCTGCCAAAATCTACCCAATAGCCAAATGATGCAATTCAAAGGCTGCTCTGAGGATTCTCAAATACCATGGAGACACAAAAGAGGTTGAGATCTGTTTTAGGCATATGGTTTAGTCCATCATTGCCTTTTAACATAGGCAACATTTGTGAAGCAGTCTGGAAAAACAGATAGAGATGTATGTCTTAGGTTGGAAAATTGCCTCAGTTTTCTTGCATTTGCATGCTGTAAAATGAGCAGCTGTTACTAAAGATTTGTCACATCTATGCCTACTCAGAGTCATTCAGCTCATGCAGTTTCATATCTAGCAAGAGCCTGTATGTCTCATTTGGTTGGTCAATTTCCCCTCAGAAAGGGGAAAGAATAACTCAAAACATAAAAATTTAAGCGACATTACATTATTTTAGCAGTTGAAATAGAAGTACTGCAATTTGATCTCTCTCTCCTCAATAATAAATTTCCACTGAATTCAATGAGGTTTATTCTAGGTAAATATTGAATATGGATTTGAAGCCTTCCTTCTGTGATTTTGTTCTGAGAGAGCCTTATAAATTTAGAGATCATATAAAATCCATCTCAGACAGAAGATGCTATAATACAATTCCATTTGCTGAAGTTGGGATGGGGGGCGCAATGGTCAGCAATTCCTTTCAGTTTTATTTAAAATATTCACAATCATTCTTATTACTGGGTAATGTTTGATTTAGCCATCATGATGTCATCATACCACTGCATAAATAGTAAGCAAGTAAGTGGGGAGGTATACAAGAAGCTTCTATGGCTATGTAATTATTATTTTTAATTGAAGTAATTACTATTAAACTTTAAAAATAACAGGAATCTACAATTTTTTTAAAAAAAATTATTAAAATATAACTTTTACATAATTAAAAGTATACAAAAACAGATGTAGAAGAGAGATGTAGAAAAAGCTAAAAGAAAAAAATGCTTGGAACCGAAATAAAGAGAACTCTGCTAAGGCTTTTTTTTTTTTTTTTGATAAAAAAAAAAAATATAAAATTAATAAAAAAATAGTAACTAAAAAAAAATTATTATGCTAAGGAATTTTTTTTTTTTTTAAATTTGGCTGGCAACAGATTTTTAATTATTTATGCATTTTTGTTTATTGAATATAATCTCTCTCTGTCTTATTTTAATCCCACCCATTTTCTCTTTGAACCTTTTATTTTTCAAATTACACCTTCTTTTTAATTGGAGCTTTTAGTCCAGAAATAATGAATAACCTCCATTCAGTCCTATAAGTGTATGTTATGGGCAATAATAGTTGGTCCCTTGTATAAAGTATTTCAGGGCCTCTGAGGCTTCAGAGAAGATTCCAAAAGGTTATCAAATGGCTTCCTCTTTGGACTGTTTGAAGCAACAGAATTGACTTACTCTCTCTAACATTTCCCCTCCCCTGCCATCTTGAGTGCTGGCATGCAATTTATTGAAGGCTGATGTATATAGATCAGCCTTTGATAAATTGCATGCCAACACTCAAGATGGTGGTGGGGGAGGGGGGATATTAGAGAGAGTAAGTCAATTCTATTGCTTCAAACACTCCAAAAAAGAAGCCATTTGAAAACCTTTTGGAATCTTCTCTGAAGCCTCAGAGGCCTCGATCTATATACAACTACTACAGGAGCCCTTTTCATCTCTGAGGTATCTCTCAGAAATGGTATTCCTGTATTTGCTTCACGCAATGCTTTTGGCATCCCAGTGCAGTATCAGTGATGTTTATAAGGCAATCTAGGATCATGCATCAATGCATAATTTACAGAAAAGATGACATTACTTTCATAAAAGCACCTTGGGGGGAAAACAAAATATACAGGGAAATGTATGAGCAGGAAAAAAGGGCTGTGCTGTGTGCCAAGATTATTATATGCCTAAGTGAAGAATGGAAAACAATGCATTGGGAGCTGCCCAGAGTTGCTTATAAGATTGGAAGCTATATAAAGCTATATACATGCTCTGTCTTACATATAGGTAAGATTTTGCAGTATCCTCCCCCTGGAGTGGGGTGGGAATGGAGAGGTTGCAGTATCCTTCCCCTGGAGTGGGGAGGGAATGGAGATGTTGCAGTATCCTTCCCCTGGATCCCCTGGAGTGGGATGGGAATGGAGATTTTGCAGTATCCTCGCCCTGGAGTTGGGAGGGAATGGAGATTTTGCAGTATCCTTCCCCTGGAGTGGGGAGGGAATGGGGATTTTGCAGTATCCTTCCCCCAGGAGTGGGGATGGAATGGGGATTTTGCAGTATCCTTCCCCTGGAGTGGGGAGGGAATGGAGATTTTGCAGTATCCTTCCCCTGCCATGCCCACCAAGCCATGCCATGCCACGCCCACGGAACCGGTAGTACAATTTTTTGAATCCCACCACTGCCTTACATCATACTTAAGTGGTTAGTAGAGGAGGTGTGCATAAGTGCACTAATGTGCCTATCGTCTCTGTCACTGTATTTTTATTCTTTTATTCTTGTTCTAGTTTTTGTTTGACAAATTCTAATAAATAAAATAAATAAATATATATATGTTCTAAATAAACAAATATCCCAAACATTGAAGAGCCCTACTATAAGTTTTAAAATTATGTCTGCCAGGTGCTATTTCATTATGTTTGTTCATTTAAACTAACGATGGGCTTCACATAGGAGAGAAAATGTAGAAAAATGATATTGCATATGCGAAAAACATGAAAGTAAATTAAAATTCTTGCACACAGCAATCAGAAATGAATCTCCATCTATGGTCAAGAATGCCAGAATTGGAGGGTCACAGCCAAAAAGATACTCAGATTCTGCTGACTTACAGTATTTAATGAGGGGAAGAGAACCAAAGTAAAGACTGAAGGCGAGTCTTATTTTCGTATGGAAAATTTGTTATATAGCCATGTGGTAGCTATGATTCCTCAAACATGCTTAAAACAACAGACAGAATAAAATGATAATTTATTCTTATTGGCATGATCAATAAAAAAATCTGGCATTCCGAAGTACTATTAACTAACTCAAAGGAACTCAATTAATATTATTAAGGCTAATTGCCTGGTTATGATTACTGGTGCTCCAAACCAATATAATTACACTGTTCTACAAATTTTCAACTTTTATTAGTTTCAGAAATGAAATGTGCCATTTCTTAATGAATTTCACATGCTGAATTCAAATATAATAATGAAATTTGTTAGTTGGCTCTAGTTTTCATGCAACGGACATTTTACATTTTCCAACTACAGGTAATAGGCAAATAATGCACCAAAACTTAATACGTATATATAAACCCGTATATTTTTATTAAAATTAAGTGAATTATATTCGCAACAGTGAATACATGAAATAATCTATTGTATATGTTTATCAAGAAAAACTAATTTTGTAAACAAGTTTAAAATGTTCAAAACTTTAAATTTCTCATCAATCTTGCCTTCAGTTTGTGTCCCTTTTGCTTCTCTTGACTTGTCTTTTGTATTCAAGGAAATG